>JAOTQQ010000052.1:47803585-47871198 GCA_026546715.1 Gallinago undulata | reverse complement strand
CTCACACCCTCCGCCAACCCCTCCCTCACTCCGGCCGCCGCTTCACTCCCCTTCCCCACACCAGCACCCCTCAACCCGCCGCCTCACGCCACCTCCCGGCCTTCCCCCCCCACACACAGACGCCCTCGGGGCCTTCCCCCCTCAGCCCTCCCGCCCTTACGGGGCATCCTGGTGAGGACGTTCCGCGGCGCCCGCCGCCGCCGGGTCGCCGTGCCGCCTTCACCCTCCTGCTCCGGGCCGGCCTTGACCATGAGGCTGCGGAGGCGCTGGATGCGCTCGGGGTCGGCGGCGGGCGGGCCGCGGCGGGCGGCGGACGGGCCGCGGCGGGCGGCGGCGGAGCGGCGGCCGCGCGGGCGGAGCAGGCCGCGCTGGAAGCTCTCGTACTCGGCGAGGTTGTTGAAGCAGGGGGCGGCGGGGAAGGGCAGCGGCGTGCTGGGGGAGTACAGCGCCAGCAGCGGGTCGAAGCGGCTGGAGCTCACGTCCAGGCGGCTGGGACTGGGGGAGCGCTCGGCCCCGGTACGGCGGCGGGGGCGCCGCTGCTCCGCGCCTCCCGCAGCCCCCTCGTCTTCCTCCATGCCGGGCTGCGGGCGGCGGCCCGGCCCGCCGACACTAGGGGACGCTGCTGCGCCGCCCGGCGGGCCCGTAAGCTAAGCAGGTTCCGGGCGGTGCGGCGAGGGGAGGGGAGACCGCGGGGAACCGCCCGCGCCCGGCCCCGAAGGGCGGAGCAGGGCGGGCGGGAGTTACCGGTAGCCCCGTGCTTCCCTTCCCGGTGCATCTTCAGGTAAGTCCCTGGTGCAACTCAACCGCGGGTCTCTGCACTGGGGCCTCCACCTGCAGCTGTTCTGGGGGTGCTCCCTCCAGCAGGGACCCCCCTCCGCCTGCCCCGGGCGATAAGTGGGCCGCCGTGTAACTTGCGTTTTAATCCATAGAAGGGCGCAGAGCACAAACTCTCCCCTCTGAAGAAAAGTGAGGCAACGTGCATTAATGCTGCCAAGTGGTTTTACTGTAACAGATTCCACCCCCTACCATTAATCTTTTATAACAGGAACCACTAAATGTCCAGGAACCAGTTACGGCAACACATCAGCCAGAGCTCGCTGAGCAACTCCCGAGGAAACGCCCATCTCTTCACGGGGTCACAGCACGGGGCTTCTGCAGCTACAGAAATACCTATAAGCTCAGGACACAGGTCAAGCCACTAATGCCACTCTGCTCCTGGAAACCTGGGAAGATTTATCTTCCCCTACAGCTACAAAGTCGTATTTATTTCCCTAGCATTTATATTAATACAAATTAAAGGCCATGGCTTTATCTTGGTTCCGAAGTCTGCATCCATATATAAACAGGTATGTTTGCTTATTACATATTATTGTAAGGATGTAAGTTAATTAGAAAATGCTGTGAGGAGCAGACCTACTACAGACCCATTTTCATACACAATGTACATACAGTGTAGAATGCATCTATTTATGTATCAAGCAGTTATCATATATACCATAAAAAAACCTACATAACCCTTTCCAAGCATGAATCATGGTTGTCAAAACTTTTTTTCATCTTTACTCAGGACTGCAAAATCCAAGTTACCAGCTCTAGAGCAGTTGCTTTACATGTCATGTCCAGAGTCAGACACCAGATAGTAACATATGGCATTTCAAAGTCAAGTACATTACATTTGTTACAAGACAAAAAAAAAAACAAAAACAAACAAACAAAAAACCACAAACCCCAAACAGGCAGACGGGAAGTTCTTTGCGGTAAATGACGGGTACAATGATTCATTCAGAATCATCACCTCACAATCCCTCATATCCTTTTCCTAGGAATTAACCAGCCCATTCTACAAACTGAAAATTATATGCATTATCTCATTGTACGTACTGAAAGGCTCAGTATTAGCACACAGCAGCAGAGGGGAAACCCTGTGCTATTACAAGCATGCAGACTCGTTTAATCTCAGAAAGAAACTGCAAAGGAGTAGTTTACAGAAGTACCTGTTTAGTGGTTGGTTTCTAAAAAATAACACAAACCAAAACCCCACAAAGACGCACATTGCCTTAAACGTATAAATTCTTACTGTGGGAAGAAAAAGGGAAACAGAGGAGTAGGCTGCTATGCAAATTCACAGGAGTAACTCAGAACTGACTTTCCTCAGTGATATTTCATCCTTTCTTTCCATTTTTATGGCCAGTCCCAACTGCTGACTATTCCTCAGCAACAGCCTGCCAGACTACGGTTCTAGCACCATGTTTTTGAAACCAGTACAGTTAAAAGCTGTAATAATATCCTTATAAATACCTATTATATAATTACAGTTGTACTTCTATGCTGAAAGAGGTTGTTTCCTTCAAATTCCAGTTACCCTGGGACAAGCCCCCTTACGTTAGCAGAAATATTTCTGCCCTGAGAGCTTGTATGATTTAACTGTTTTGACAAAGGGTCTTAACTGAGAGTTAAACCAGAACAAAACCGTGCAGAGCCCAGGCGACACACACCCCCACCCTCCCTCTAACACACACTTGTCAGGTCAGCTATGTCTGTGTCATCCCCAGGAAAACCAGAGAGCAGCGAAAGTTCTTAATAAATTAATAAACACAGCAGTGAAGATTTTTTTTTATTAATGTTACTGTTTTTTAAAAGTATAAAAATCCTGTACATTTGTCAAAAGCTTTTAAAACCAGTCATAGGTAACTGCTAGGCGACTCCATTTCCTTTCTGTAGTGATCAGAGATATGAGGCAGTTGGAGAGTTTGTCACTGATCTGACCAAACACACGGGCTTTGAAATGGAACACTAAATGCCAATTGAAATATTCTGGTCCATCTCGGTTGAAAAAAAAAATATATCAAAATAATTATATTTTCTTCTGCTTTTAACTGTTCAAATATGCAAACTTTATTATAGTTCAGTAGTTCAGTAAAATACCTCATGATTTAAATGCTATAGAAATGCATGAAATTTGTATACGCTTTTTCTACAAATATGTATGTACAAGGAAGGAGCCGCCAATTTATGAGGAGTTCTTAAGATTCAAAATGTAATATGATTTTAAGTTTTCCATACTGGCATATCCTTGTGTGTCGGAGAACATAACAGTGTCTTTTCTTCAGGCAACAACAGTGCTAAAACCAACGTAGCTGCTGCAGAGGGTTACAGACACCATCCATAGTCTTCGCTCACCAACAACCCAAGCAGAGCCAGACGTGAACTATAGGTTATATTCAGAGACATCAACTATCCTCAGCCAGGATCTCAGGGTATTCCTCCCAGAACTGGTCCCCAATAATGTCACAGTGCAGGGGAACAACTTTAGTCCTAGTTCGGGTCACTTCAACTTCTTTTTCTTCCGTTTCCTTCGGCAGTTTTATTTTCTTAGTTGTGACTTCATTAATCTGAAAATAGAGCTGACCCGTTAGCAGGTGTAAAAGACTCTAGAGGGGATTCACAAATAGACAAGAAACAAAGCTACAACAAAAGCAACTATCAACCCTGTGGCATCCTACAGGATTTGAACGCTAAATCTTTGGAAAGAGAATCTGTTCTCAATTCGAAGACTAACACGCGAGCAGTTGAAACTGTACGCCATCATCACACTGCTTGAAGAAGTTACCTGCAAATTCACATAACTGATTGCAAGAATTCTTGAATAAAGCACAATACTTAATTTGGAGCTACACAAAACAAATAGGAAACCTTGCAAATGACTAAAAATTAAAAAAAAAAGTATGTATAAAGAACAAGTAGAATATATTTCCAGGTTTGAACCTCTATCTGTTCTAAGTAGTTCTATTACTTAATTTGAAGTAACTGGCCAAAAGATTATCAGCTTTTATTTTTTTTATGTATGGAAGTTGAAAGGCTGAACAAGTTACGGAGAACCTCAGCAGATATTTCTAATTAAGATCTCCTACTACAAAAGAACACTGAGGCCACAAACATGATTTTCTGGGATGTCATCTCATACAAAACACAGGACAGGAATTTCTTAAACTAATTCTGCATCAATGATGTAATCCAAGAATGATGAAAATTTCCAAGTTATCATTAAAAGTACCTCCCCATTAACAGCTGTGCTCCTTACTATGCTTCTTTACAGAAGTAGAAAAGGACTAAGCATACTATGAGCTAAGCCTCCTTACCAACCAAAAGTTCCTAGTTCCTTTGCAGTGGAAATACTTGGGTTCTGAACCCAGGAAAGGCCTGGCACATGCCCCAGTGACTACCATATCAAACTGGTAACAGACATGAAAATGTAATTTTTCAGGAAGTAAAATACTTCCTCGATTTTCAAAGCTGGTGATACTAAGAAACCAACTCTATGATTCATTAAACAAGGGAGATTTATCTAGAAAATAAATCAGTTTTGCGAAATTCTACATATATGTTGTCATCTGTTGATACCTATTTTATTTCAACAGTCATAATGTGTATCTAGGCCAGACTTCAGAGACTAATTTTTATACTATGCTCATAGATAAAGACATTTCAAAAACACCTCTAAAGAAATTAGTCATCTTACACACCATTATATGGCAAATATGGTAGCTTTAAAATATATTTATACATAGACATACATTTGGGATACATGTGATCTTATAGTGTAGCTTGTCTGCCACAGTGTAGCTGTCTCAAAGACGAGCATGAAGCAAGCGTTAATGTAGTTTCTTACCTTCTGCCATACTAAGACAGTTCCTTTTCTATACATCAAAGGTTCATTGTTGTAGTTGATGTTGAATTCAGAAAATAAGATTTCATTCTTATCTCCAGCCAAAGTTCCCTGAGAGAAAATGGAAAAAAAAAAAAAAAGTACTCTTATAGAAAACAAACAAACTGAATCTCTAGAGTAGAAAATGGGTGAATACTGGAAGTTTATACAGGTTTTTCACCTTGTAATTACAATGGTGAAATTATATCTCCCAACAGAGAAATTCTTTCCAACTGCTAAAAGAGGATATTAAAACAGAGAGGGTTTTTATTACATTTTCAAGACAAATAAGAGAAAGTCAACAGACTCCAAGAGAAAGCAGAAATAATCTGCTGAAGTCTGCACAATGAGACAAAATACTAGAGAAGGGAATCTGGACTGGGAATCAAGAGTAGCTGAATCCTGCCACTGTACTTCGTGCTTACGGATACCAGATGTTTATATGACATTTTTAAGATTTCTGAACTTGCTAATTAAGAAACAAAAAAACTGCTAATATTCAACCAAAGATACATTATTTGCTTATTATATTAACATCTGTACAATTCAAGAAGTTGTTGAATCTACACCGGCAATATTGTTACAGTAACAAGAACAGAGGGCTGCTGGACAGGCAAGACATAGTTTCACAAACCTTATGATTTTCTTTGTAGCTAGAAAGACAAAAAAAAAAATAACCACCTCCAGAGAATCTTACCTGGAGTCTGTCCTGTGCTTGCACTGGTGTCAAACCACTTCGCTGTACAAGCATCCAAAACACTGTATTATAAAGATTATTAATATGGCCTACAGAAAAAAAGAGTGAAAGAGCATTTACCAAATCTGAGTGACTCCTCAGAAAAAAACATATCCAAGAAACAGCCAAGAATAAAGGAGAATTAATAACATCAGTTGCTACAGAAGATACAATCTTTCTGAGTTATTTTTAAGGTACTGGATATCATGATGTCAATAAGACAGATTTAATTATAACATTCTGAAAAGAGAGAGCAGAGGGTAAAAGGTGTTTATGTTTATAAATTATCTCCTCTTGAGCAACAGGGACTAATGAAAGCCTAGAAATTAAATCCATTGGTCTGTTCTAGCATGGCATAAACAACACTTTTGATTGCTACAGTTTTGCTCCCTGGTGTGAATTCAAAGATTCACATCTATTCATTAAAGAACACTACCTGGGCTAAAAAAGCCCAGAACATATAAAATAATACATAATTCTTATATTTCCTGGGCCGAAGTCACTCCTAGCATGCAACAAATATAGCTGTAGCCTAAAGACTCAGCCATTATTTCTACATCCATACAGAACCCAAGACAATTCTAATATTGTTTATTTAAAACTACAACCCTACCTGCTGTTCTCTCACTGATACCTATAAGGCAATAATGGCATTTCTATTCAGAGAGGAAGAGAACTCAACTGCACAAATCTCCATTTTCTAGAAACGCTTACAATCTGCTTGTCTCCAGCTGAGGTAGTCCTTTAAATTTTGGTTGCTGGGATACAACACAATTCGTCCATCAAATCCCGGTGGGTACAGAAGTTGCTGGTCCTTAAAGTAATCCTTCCAATAGAAAACGTAACTTGAGGCAAACTGGGAGACCACATGAGTCATGAACTTACTTGCAAACACAAAGCAAAGGCAAAAAAAGAAAGAAATATTTCAATATGATTATACATCTGTGATTATTTGAGGCGTTAGGAGGGACAGTTCTGGTGCATAATAACATTTCTTAAATAAGGGCCCAACATATCAGCTATGTCATAGGTTCTTTTGAAGAACAGGAAATACTGAGAATCAGGTAAAAGAATTTGGAAAAGCAGACATTTTGTTAAAAGAATGTTTGTTCTAACAACATTTGTTTCTAATGTTTATCAGAATTTTTTTAAGCTCTGTACCACTGAACATATTTTCCTGAAAGATCGTTTGCAAAGACTCCACCTGAAGAACCTGAACTAACTGTAGTATACACACCCAGATACAGTCCTACTCCTAACCTCTCTGTGTAGATAAAAGCAAACCTACAGAAGAATTACAGATTTATAAACAGATGTTAAAACCAAGTTCACTTAAGTATCAAAGCAGCTGTTACCTTGCTCTTCTTTTAAACCATCTACTGTTCTTTTTGAAAACAAAACTGTATTCATCACTCTGTCCATAAGCAATAGCAATATCCTCCAATTCTTGCATCACTGTCTGGGCACACTTGGTCATCAAATTAAGAGCACGGTCATCATTCGGCTTTTTGAACTCATGCTGCTCAGAAAACCTTCAAAGGAAAAACAGTTGAATAAGAATCCCTTAAAGAGCTACTAAAAATGCTAACCCATTCGTTTTCCTCATATTTGCTTTCAGTGAGTATTGATTTCAGGTATCCTGTCAATACTGACAGAGAATTCCCTCCAGGTATGAACAAAAATCTTTTACACTTTCTGGAGAACCCATTCTCTTTCCCATTAATATCTCACCCTAACCAGTCTTTCAAAATTACCATCTTCCCAATTTTTCTTGGAATAAGAGGATGACAAACACTATTTCATATAATCTCTCTTTCTCCCAGGGTGCCTTTTGGTCCAACAATGGCAATGTTATCACTAAACCCATCAAAATAACTTTACCAGAGCCCCCAACGCAAATAAATATCCCTGTACACCAGTTGCTGTCGCTGCTCCAGCACACCCAAGGCACTGGTATGCCGTTTCCCTACCACCCTGCCCGAGGGCACCGTTCTGAAGCTGCCCCTGGCCCTGGAAGACAAACACCCGCAGTAACTCTGTGCCCCGGAGCGGCCGAGCGAAGGGTTCATGGGGATTTGTGGGGGAGAAGGAGGATTCACACAGGTCAGGCAGGGAACAGCCAGGCCCAAATACACGGCACCACTCGGCATCACCTCTCGGAGCCCGCACCCCCGCCGCTTTTAGGCCGTGGAAATCCCCGAGATAGGCCCCGCCATACCCTCCATACCATACGCCACCACCCTCCCTCCCGCCCGCCCCCTGAGGCGTCGCCATAGCGACCGCCCCACTATAAGCGCCCCCGCCGTTGGCTGCCCGCCCACCCGCCCGGCCGGCCCTTTACACCTGTGGAAGTTGCGGCCGTCCAGCCGGACCACTATCCAGCAGTTGGGCAGACAGGTGTCATCCGTCTCGAAGTCCCGCACGTACTCGAACTTGCTCTTGGCCATGGAGAGGCGGCGCGCACAGCGCGCAGCGATGGCTGACACCGCCCGCCGCCACCCCAGCATGGCCAGAGCGGAAGCGGAAGCGCCGAGCGCCTTCCTTCCCTCCCTCTCTCCCCCCAGAACGGGCCCTTCTGGGCGAGCGGGCGGACCTCTCTATGGTTTGAGCGGGTCTCCATGGCGACCGCGTCGCGCCGCGGTGGGGGGGGGGCGGGAGGGATGGCTGCGCGCCCGTTGGCGGGCGGGCGGCGGCGGCGGCGCGAGGGCGGCGGGCTAGCGTTGGCCCAACGGCCGCGGGCGGCAAACGGCCGGCGGCGGGATGGAGCGGGGGAGCAGCAGAGGGGCACCGCTCCGCCCCCAGGCTCTCCGGGAACCGCCACCGCGCCTCTGCCGCCCGCCGCCGCCCCCCGCGCAGAAGGAAGCCAAGGCCCCCCACAAGGTGGTGCGCGTCAAAGTGGAGAAAGGCGAGCCGGGGGAGGGAGGTGGCTACGGCAGAGAGTCGGGAGATGACTTCAGGTGCTTCCCAGCTCAGTGGCGGGGGGGAGAAGAGGCCCGCGTCACCTTCAAGACCGAAAGGGAGCCTGAACAGGGCGGTGGAGAAAGCCTGAAAGAGGTGAAGGTGCCGGAGAAGAGGGGCAATGGGAAGGAGACCTGGAGAGGAGCTGCTGTCAAAGTGGAGCCACCTGAGGAGGTCTTCGAGGCCTGCAGGGTGAAGGTGGAAAAGGAGGATGCCCCGGTGGGCTCCCTGTGCGGGCCTGCTCACGCCAGCCCTGCCGACCACAAGGCGCAGCAGAGTGAGGGGCTTGGGATTCTTCCTGAAGACCTGAAGATCCCGGTTGTGTTTCACCCCTTACCTCCTGGGACCCGCATACAGATCCAAGGCCCTCTGCCGTCAGAGCTGGTCCATGTGCCGGTGACCAAAGTGCCAGTGAAACAAGTGCCTCTTAAAATGCAGTCTTTATTGGAGCCTTCAGTAAAGATAGAAACTAAAAACGTACCCCTCACAGTACTGCCCTCCGATTCAGGTACTACGTTAAGGGTTCAGTAAGTGGCACACAGTTGACAGGTTGTCATGTAGGAGAACACAAGTGGAAGGGTTGTGTTAAAGAACCATCCCTGGAGTTCGTACAACCCTCTTGGTCATTGTACAAACTTACTTATAAATAACAAGCTTTTGTTCTACAAACTTACTTTACTCATCAGCGTAAGATGTAAGCATAGAGGAGCACAGAGTTCTCTAGTGGTTAAAATCAATGCAGTTTTGTCCACTTGCTCCCTGACTACGTTAAAGCCCTTATAACAGTTCAGAATTGCATTGAGCTGTGATTGCAAATTTAAGGTCAGGAATCTGCTTGATTTTTAAAGCTTTTAAACGTTGATACGTTGATTGAAAATTTGGACATGTTAAATGAGATTTCTAGGCTTTCAAAATTAATGACTTAAAGTGAGGGCTTAAAGACTAGAAGACTTTTGTCCTTTATTGATAATATGAAAGAGTTTATTTCTAAGACTTTTCCAGAGAGGAAATTGCTTGTTCAGGGATCAGTTGTGAGGGGTCTGGGGTCATGTCACCAACTCAATTTACACATAGTGTGCGTTTACAAAGAGCCAAAACTGGGTGTCACGTAACAGTCATTTGGTAACACAGGTTCCTCCAGCAAAATGACTGTCCACATCAGAGAAAAGACTGAGAGAGGGGGAAAACCTAACCAGAAACCCCTGAACAGCAACAACCTCAGCTGAGAAGCCAGGGACTGCCAAGGTGTGGGATTAAACTACCATATCATCATTAGATCTGGTCCTTGCATCCTTAAGGCTTTTGATATATAGTTCTGGTGGTGATGACAAATTTGCAGTGACATGGTCTACACTATACAATGTTAGTTTAAAAATAAGGAAACAATCTAGCCAAATGAAATCTAAACCAGTGTGTTGGCAGTCCCATATGTTTCGTATTTTAAAAAAAAAAAAAAAAGCCAGGTAAATGATTCCTTACGTGGTAGTTCAGTGAAGGTTTGTGGAAGGTACTCCCTTAGCCTTAGTTATTTTTCTAGCAACTGCACTCCAAATGCGCATTGAGTTTCATGCGTTCCAAAGCTCTAGTGATTCTTTTGACTGCTGCCAGATATCCTCTTGATATACTATTGAAAGTAACCTGTATTGCATATATTGCCTGGAAGATGATCATCTTTCCTTGTTTTGTTGCATAGGTATGCCAGATACTCCATTTAGCAAGGACAAAAGTGGCCACGTAAAGCGTCCAATGAACGCATTTATGGTGTGGGCTAGGATTCATCGGCCCGCCCTAGCAAAAGCTAACCCAACTGCCAATAATGCAGAAATCAGTGTTCAGCTCGGACTGGAGTGGAGCAAACTGACTGAAGAGCAGAAGCAGCCCTATTATGATGAAGCTCAGAAAATAAAACAAAGGCACAGAGAGGAATTTCCTGGTATAAACATGTATTTATTTACCTGAATGTTTTAGAAGTGCAAGATTTTTTGAAAAATTCATCTCTTTCATTAGAGCAAGTAATAGAGTTGGGAAAAAATTACAAAAATGTCAAGGACACTGTCCTTCTGTCAGCTTTCTAGTACCTGAAAGCATATTAATTTTTTTAAGCATCCAAAATGATGTTTCATCCTTCATAGACTCCAATGTTTTTCACGGTCTTAGGCCACCCCAGCCTTGTAACCTGCAGGTATATGTGAGATATAAGGGCTTAAGGAAACAATCAGGAAATATCCACATTTTTAATACAGTGATGCTGTAAAATACTTCCACACTGAAAGCCCACAGGGCAGTGTCATGTTCTCCTTAACATGCTTTCCTCAGCAGTGCCATGTCACTTCCCACTGTTCTGTATTTCTTTGTCTCACAAACAGTTACAGTTTAGTAACATAAAAGTCATGCCCAAATATGCCCATTTAATTTCCACCTCTGATGAAATGCCCCATTTGCTCAGTGAAACAAATGGGAGTTTTGCCATTGACTGCAGGAGCAGGTTTTGGACTCATTGTTTTAGATACTTCAGAATTATAGGTATCATAGCTTTACATAGTGAATGAGACCATCCCAAAATTGGATATCTACATCTTTTTTCATCTCTGACAGGATGGGTTTATCAACCACGACCAGGCAAAAGGAAGCGTTTCCCACTGCCTGTCTCTGCTGTATTTTCCGGCACTTCTCAGACTATCATCACTACAAGTCCAGCTGGCATTTGTCCCTTCCAGTCACCTGCTTACTCTGTTGTCATCCCCAATGTTAAGACCAGTATTGGACATCCAGTCTGTGAGTTTTCAGTAGCGAATGATTTTAAAAATTTGGATTTTACCTATTGTAGTGAAAGTTATATATACAGTAGTGAAGATATAGTTAAAACAATTTCTCAATCTTTCTCAACACCACTATTTCTGTCAGTCCTCCTCTGCCTCTTAGTCTCTACCTGCTGCTTCCTCAGCCTCTTAAATTCTTCTGGCTTCTTCATTGCCCACAGATTCCTTTGTAGCTCCTAGTTCCCTCCTCATACCTCTTGGTCTTTTTGGATCTCTATCACTCAACATGTGCTTCCTGTTGAGCTACAACTGCTTCTGCTTCTTGTTCAGTCTCCACCTCACACATATCTTACCTCACCAGGTCTAACTGTGCTAGTGCTCAGCCCTGCTCTACTAAGCCTGAAAAAGCTTATTAGCGTAGTCCATGGCACCTCCACGCAGTGGAGTTAGTGTTCCTTGGTAGTGAGGGCACCACTGCTCTAGAGCAAATGCTCAGCAACTGAGACTGCTTATGAGAAATAGCAGACAGAATTGTCAACAAGGTCATCAGAAAGTAAGTTCGTAGGGTGTTAGTGTGTGCTGCAATATCAGGGCACTCACTAAATCTGAGAAAGAAATTTTTCCTTTGCACATTTTCCATGAGCATTTACTTAGGTGTCTATGCACACCTGCAATAGTTCTCTATGTAGTTGTTATGAATTTGCACATGCCCATGGTTTGAGCAAACATAACTTTTATACAAACAAAAATATAGTTACAGAAGGAATGCATTAAAAAATTGCACCTGACCTGGAAGGATCCACATTTTTATAAGTATGGACAGTGAAATAGGGTGTAGTGTGAGAGCTCACAGTTAAGTATAGTAGCTGACCTGCAGGGCTTGTAGTGGCAGCTCTGGCTCTGTCAGTGCATGCACAGCAGATTTCAATAACAAATAGCTTAGATTCAGGCAATAGCGTTTTTCTCTTTAAGCATACTCACAAGGGCTGCTCTCTTTCTCATGAGGCAAGAAAAATGCCTGTTTATGCTGTGTGGTAATGTTCGGAGATGTAAAAGAGAAAATTCAGCTTTGTTCTGAAATTCTGAGACAGTGATGTGATCCTTTCTCAAATACTTCTATAAATTTGACTGAATAAAGTATTTGTTTTCTTACCTTAGTATATTTTATAATGTTATTTTGTCCTCAGATGCTACTATGTTTCATTCTAGAGTTTACTATCCTATGGTGGTTGAAATGATTCTTAAATACAAACTGTAAAAATCTAGATGCATTTAAGTCCTGGTGACTTGGAACTTAGACTCTTAGACTAAGTAGTGGGGTTTGAAAATACTTATACAATATATTTTGAAATCATCCTGTATAAAGGCAGCCCTGTTGACGTGAGATGTGATTTGAAAGTGTACATTCAAGCTAGCAGGTACATTCATTGGTGAAACAAATAAGAAAAACTTATTGGAGAGTAGGGTGTAACTGTCGCTCTGCTCTTCACTGCAGCTTCGGCACCACAGAGATTTGGTGAGGATTTTGTGAGGATTTGGCGAGGATTTGCCAGGGATTTGGCTCACTCCAACTCAGCTAATAGACCTGGGAGGTTTTCTGAGCTTCAGGTGCTAAATGCACGCTCCAGCCCCATTCTGTGGCCATATGAAGACAAGACACAGCCCTCACCAACCTCATAGCCTTAACATCCACTAGCCAACTCGTTCTTCTTTCACCTTGGGTTTCTGTAGAAGGAAGGCTGAATGTGTGGGGTCCACACCCATCTGTCAGAACACATGTAGGCCAAGTGGTGTGTGACTGTGAGTTGTGGGGAAGTAATGCTAGAAGACGTTTTGAGGGAAATGGTTCTGACTCTGGCTCTGTTCTGCTATGCTACTTTTTATGAAATCTCTTCCTCTATTCATGTCTGATAAATAACTGTTCTGTCTCCTATAGGTGAAGCTCCTTCTGCCATCCATCTGCCGGCTTCTTCCATTCAACATGCTGGTCCAATTACTCTTTTCCAGACTACCAGTACAAGCACCCCATCAGTGGCTGTTCCAGCTCCAACCCTGCCCCTGCGCCCTGTCATTTCACCACAGCATTTTGCTGAACCTGCTCAGGCAGAAACTCTTGATGTACCATCTGGGCTCAATTGCTCTCTGAAGAGACGTACACCAGTTTTCATTGAGAGCAGAAACCCAAGTAACATAACCACCGCTAACAGCAGATTTTCTGTCTCTAATAGTGAGCCCCCAAAGGAGTACCCAGGGGTTCCTATTTTCCCTAGAGGTGTACCTCTTCCCCAGGCCGCCCCTTGTCTTCACTCACGTCTCTACGAGCCTCCTCCCATGGGTCAGCCAGCCAGCCTGTTTGGAGTACCTCCTCGGTTTCCGTTTTGCCACCCTTACTTTGTACCTGGACCTCACTATTTCCCGTCAAGGTAATGCAACCCTGCCTTTCAATACCAGTAAGAACAAATGCTAAGAGGCAGAGTGTCTTTTGACTTACAGAAAGTAGATGGAGCATTTAGAAGGAAAGATGCTCTTACCTTCCTATAGGTCCTGTGTGGTGGGACCTGCTGGCCTGAGGCTGCTCGTAATACATGTGCACTTCTTGAAGGCTGCATAGTACTATTTCAGTAATTGGCACTCCCAAGCCCACAGTAAATAGAAATATCTTCTCCCTACGTTGTGCATCTAAGTGCAGTTGATTTCTACAGAAAAGCATTAGGTAGAGATAGTGTAAGTATATTTTGAAAAGGATTGGATGGAATTAAAGTAGGTGTGTGAGAAGTCTCCTGAGTACTATGATTGCAGCTGTCATAACTACCAATATTTCTGAAATCCAGTCTGGTGGGAAATGTCTCCAGAATTGTTACGTAAGTAGTATTTCCTAGTTTTTCCTTTGCGGTCTCTGGGCAGTCAATCAGAGATCACCTATTCAAAGAACTCACAGGCTAACAGATGTAATATCCCGTGAGTATTTCCTAAGCTAAGCATGCACAGAGAGCACCAGTGCCCTCCCAGCTGCAGGTGTCCTTCTCAAATGCAGGAACTCTAATGGCCTAATGGTGCTTATTCTTTGTAAGGCATCATTTTTCTTTCATGACTGTGCAATATCAAACATAGCAAATTATTATGACTATTAGACTTAAATACTGCCCTTTAATACACTGCTCATTGCTACTAATAGCAACAACCAACGTGTTCCTATGGCAATAAGATTATGTGGTCATAAATTAGGGCTGATGATGGCCCATCAAACTCAAAATAACTTAATGAACTGATAGGTGCAATACAAGATAGTTCTATTTTTGGAGTGCTTTAAAGAAACATGGGACACATATTCCCAAAATTGCTAAAAATGAACTTTGCTTGGCCCTTGGTCTCTGAAATTAGGCAGTTTTGTGAGGCCTCTCAGGAAGAGGAGTGTTCTTGTATCATAAAATATGTTTCTGAGATCACACATTAATGGATTTCTAAAGGATGCCAGCATTGCTAATGTCAGGGTCTTTCATACAATAATTTATAAGTTCACTTTTCTATAAACTCATTTCTTGCATACAAGAATCATAATTTCTGTGTAGCAGGTATGTATGTATGTATGTATGCAGCTTCATGCACGAAAAATTTAAATGTTAGATTGAAAAGATGAGTAGTCTCCTTAAAATCTTAATAGAGATTGTATCAATGTCTCTATGATGTCTGCACTGTAGCGCTCTATTACTTCTTCATACACTTTGTTTCCTTAACAATGCAGTGAATTTCTTTAACACTGTAAATTAAAATAAGTGTGTCATTCTGCATCAGAATAAAAATTCAGACTTCTGACACCAGAGGAATACAGTTACATTTGACATAGTTATTTCATGCAATCTACTATGTGGTTGCTTTTTAAAAAAAATTATCACTGTATATATATTCTTTAAATAGTAACATTGACAACACACATGGGGCACAAGAATTCTCTGTCAGTCTTCCTAATCAACAACAATGTAACGATGCAAGAGTTCACTCCAAAAATAAATAACAGCGTTTTACCCCAGCTCTGTCACAAATTTTGGCATGCAGAAATAACACAAAGTGACTTTTGATGCTTTGTTTTACTATTCTGAATATGTCGGTTACCATACTGCAGGCTGATCAGATGCTGATTTATCTATGATATTATTTCATTGATAAATACTGTGGGATTTGTGTTTGTTTTCAAAACAACACCCTGCTGCGTGATCAAGCGTGAAGTGGCGCGTATGCACAGATATGGAATCTGTGCACAGCTCTTGTTAGGGCCGCAGCGTTTAAATTAGGCATGGTTTTAAAGTATGCGTGTTATGAATATTTCAACAGGATAAGCTGACTAACTTAGAACATTAGTGTCATTCTATTTTTCTTAGCTGCCTGGAAGTCCAGGCAACCTGTGTTTCTGAAAGCTAACTTTCAATCTTTCATTGCAGCACGTGCCCATTCAGCCGACCTCCATTTGGCTGCGGGAATTTCTCCAGCTCACTGCCTCAATGCCTCGGTTTTTATGAAGACAGGTACCAAAGACAGGAGATGATGTTTTCAGCTCTGGAGGGAAACTATCCTTTCAAGGAATACCCAGAAGAAAGTATCCGTGAGGACCGTCGCAGCTGTGAGAGCCTTGAAGTAGTGTCCTGTTACAGCAGCTGCAAGGAGGAGCGGTATTTAAGCCCCCTGCCGCAGCTGGACATCGGAGCGTTGGAGCAGGTTCTGTCAGCTCCATCTACTCCCTCCAGCGTCCACCTAATCAACGTAACTGACAGCGACGAGGACGACGAAGTAAAGTTGTTGCGAGAATTGTAGTTTTTAAAACAAATTATAAACCAGAGAAATATTACAGAATGGGAAGTAAATTTTATCCTCAACGCAGTCTTTTCAGTCAGTATGCTCAACGGAAAACCCATGTAGCTTGAGTGAGCCATGCAGGTCATTTTGAAGAGTCTGATGATCTGTTTGTATTTCGAGAGTTCTCACAAAGAGCTGTGGAGGTCAAAAGCCTCTGGAATTTTACCTGCTTCATCAGGGCATTGTTTGGGCTCTGCCTCAGGAAAGCACTTACACAGGAATACAGCTCTAAGCCGGGGATAATGTGTTTTCCTTTGGAGAGCCAAAATAGATGCTTTGATGATATTTGCCATAATTTTGTAGGTATTACTTTAGGAATTTTAGCAAGTGAAATAATTCTGGTTTATGACTGTAACGTAATTCTTGCTGCAGTAAAATACTATAAGGCCTGGAGAGTGAAGTCAAGAATTATTTGGTGATGCTTTACATTTTTCCTTTGATGAGACAGTTTTAAGCTTAATTTGTTTAATTTTTAACTGTAGTCTGTATTTGTGGTACAACTGCTATATAACACACTGAAAAGTTACATCAGTTTCAGTAATACCTTGGTCTACAACCAGTCCCATTAATAAAAATGAGGTTGTCCAGAAGGTATGGTGAGGCAAGGTAGGACCCAGAGAGAGGAAAACGGATGAGCTCTGGCCCTGTGACCTACACTATGGGCTGTGACTCGTTCCCTGAGTACTTAGTATTGTAAAGAATTCTCCAGAAAATACCAAATTCTCTGACAAATACCAAAGGCTTTCAGTAGAGAGAGTATCTGTGCTGAACTTGGGAGTAATGAAATTCAAAATCTTTTGGCCAAAATTTGTAATTTATGTTACTAATTTTTTTTCCTCTCCCCTGTTTTGTGGAATAGAAGGTCATTTTCTTCTGGGAATCCTGTTATTTTGCTGTTGTTGTATTTGAATAAACTCACCTGAACAATGTATCCCCAATGCTTCATTTTAAGCCATGGACATTGAACTGAGTGGGGACAGGGAAATCATAATTCGTGTAACTCCCAGCCAAGATGCACGTGCCTAGAATAAGCTGAAGTCTCTTTTTCAGACAATTTGGGCTACTAATACTAGTGCATATATATATGCGTGCGTATGTGTGTATTTATATTTCTAATTATGTAAATCCAGCTCCCACAGAAATATGGGAAGACCTGAAAGCTGTGGATGGAGAAACCCATCCATGCTGGACTTGCAGAGGATGCTAAGGAATGCTTCAGAGGAAGCTACGTTGACAATCCTATATTTTAGGGGTTATCACACTGGATCTGTTGGAACCTGAGCATCTTGTCAGTCCTGAGGCTTAGGCCCCCTATATTCATTGAGACCACATTATTGATAAAGACAGGTACAATGAAATTGCCATGTGCCTCAAAAGCTAGTCCTAAGTCAGTGTGGAGTAGGTATCCTCTGGGTTCTTTGAATTTTAATTTTTCAGTCTTAGATCACTGTTTTCATGCTTTTCTGCTTCTGTGGGCTCATAATTCCATTTTCCAAATCCAAAATCATAACCTCTCCTTCAAAAACTACTGTGTTTTGTAGTTAAAAAGCACAAAAGCATGAGTAAATCCTGTCTATCCTACACACTGCATCTGCAATGCAGATGAATCATTAAGAGGAAAGTCTTATAAATAGTAGAAAATGCCTGTTTGTTTCTAAATTATCTTCTCGCTGAAAGCTGATCTGGCCTGCAAGAATGCATGTGGGCAAATGTACTAATTCCTACATGAGCATGTTTCGGGGTATAAACCAGCTGTTTGTGGGATTATTCTCTAGATCTCACTTCCCTCTTCTCCCATTTTTCTTTATATACACTAGGGAGTAGTTTATAAGACATTGCAGTGCACCGGGATGTAGAACAGTTTCTTGCCGTGGATAATACAAACTTCCTTCCAGCACTGAAGGGAGGTGCCTCAGAGCTGCTCATTTATACCCTGTGCTTGTTGTGAACCCGGTGCTGGTAGCTCAGAGTGAGCTTCAGTGGGTTGAGGGATTCAGCACTTGCTGCACAGCATCCATCTGCTAAGGGGACCTTTGCTGTTCATGTAGGAAAACCCAGTATTATACCCCCAGTGGAAATCTGTTCTGTTTAATACTACAAAGGCCAGAAGAAGAAAAGACTGAGGGTTAATGCATCTTGCATATATCAACACGAAACAAAATGTAGGCCTGATTCCCTTCCAGTGAGAGCTGAAGTCCTGACATGGGATCTGTATCTGCAAGTCTTTGGCATTGTACCCAGCCTTCAGCTGAGCTCTCTTGAAGACTATTGTGTCTTCTCTACAACAGAAAAGAAAATTACACAAACGACCTATCCAAACCTCACTTCCTCTGAATCACTCCTTAGCATGCTCCGGCAGCTCCATATGGGGCAACTCTCCTGTGAAAGAAGAGGTTTTTAGGTGCCATTTCTAGGTAATTTTTAGCCACCATCAAAATTATCTCCTAAATGATTCCTGAAGTGCAAGTATCTGTGCTGTTATTTCTCCTCTTGCAATGTGTGAAGTGAGTCATAGGCAGAGCCCGTCCGTGGCAAGTGTGTGCCCTCCTGCAAGCCTGCGTCATGGCAGGGCAGAGGGTACTTGGGACATGAGAGACATATTCTACTCTAAGATTTTTTTAAACCTTCTTTCTCTGCTGTTTACCTTAATCTAAACTAAAAATCACCTTGCATGCTTCTCAGCTTGAAAAACGAATCAAATGCAGATTTTTCAAATAAAATTTGTTTTTCTCCTGCTGCTGTAAAAGTCTAAAGACATTCAGTAGTGCTTCCCAGTGCATCACTGCCTGTGGCTATCCATTTGCAGAGATGAATTTCTTCTCCGAAGTTACTGGACGGTTCTATGGATTGGATGTTATTAAAAGCCCTTGTGCCGCTAAACTTACCTGTTCCCCTTCTCTTATGAGAATAAACTACCTCAGTGTAATTGCTATTATGTTGGAGAAGTTTTGCAGGCAGCGGGGAGGGGACGACAGCGCTTTACATGTACAAATACAGTTAAAAAGATGCAGTGTGTCTGCATATGCAGTCTCCTACTGTTAAGTTCACTCGCCTGTAGGCATGAAGCAAAAGTAGCAGCAGTGACCCACCCTTTAAAAAAAAGCATAGAGAGTGCTTTGATATAATTTCACTAACAGCACATTGGGACAAGCCCTTGTCTGGTACCTGATCATCTTACAGCACGTCTCCCTCTTTGGCAGGACAGCTGCTCTAGGGCTCTTCCAAGTATTCCCACTGTCCTACATGGGTGGTGGAAAACCAAAGCTAAGCAGAAGATTCTGGGTCAGACGAAGCTGTTCTCAAGTGCTAAGACTCAGAATAATGAAGTCCGCTGTTAAATCTCCAGTTCCCTTCATGGATTCACAGCCTTCCTCCTTTGATCATTTCAAGTGATATCAAGGAGGAAAATGTGCTGAAAAATGGAAGACTTCACATTCCACTTAAGTCAGCCAAAGACACAGAATTTCTTTCATCAGTGTGAGTGCCTGAAACGCAGAGGGTTGGCAAGACAAAAAGTCTTCTACCTTCTCCTTCTAAGACTTTGATTCTTGGTAACATTTTCTCCAGTGTCAGCAGGACTCTTTTCAGAGCAGTTCATTCAGCTTTTCCGAAGAGAGAGTTCCAGTGAAATATTACTGAGCTTTTACTCTGATGCATGTCCAAGTCATTCTCCACATAAGTCTGTTTCTCTGACAGGCTTTCTCCTCGGTGGGTCTATTTCCTTCTAGACAGCTAACTCCTAATTTACTCTGAACGGAATGGGAGAATCATCACCTTTTGCTTTCCTGCTAACAACAATAGTGTTGAACCATCTAGCAGACTGCCCAGTAAGTGCAGAAACCCCCACTGCAAAACCATTTGCATCAGCTTTGTCCCGGAGAAACTGAAACATCAAATCTTCAAACCTAGTGACCGACCACACGCACCCACCCTTGCTCTGGGCGCTGCACAGGGGCCGCTCTTAATGGGTATGTCCATCCCTTGATCACAGGGGATGCAAGAGATAAGGGAACAGAGCACAGACGTCCGAATTCCCAGTTGATACTTTTAATCAGGCAGTTGGGATCCTGGAGGAAATGAGTCTGAGTCTGTGTAATTTCTAGATAACTGAAAGCCTGACCTTGCTCTGTGAATCAGGCAAATGTCCCATTGAGCTTTTAGAAGAGATGGGTACAGGCAGGATCTGACTCATCCCGTGCCAGAGGCAGGTAACGTTACTGCATCTGAACGCTGTTAATAAGGCTAGAACATCCCGAATCCTTCCATGCAACAATGTCTCAGCAATGTAAGTGATATATCATATATATATAGATTAAACTATATATAACAACTGCACAGACTGTGGTTATATTTTTATAGAGGGGTTTTCTGGTGATTATAAATTAAGATATCAATTCTCATATTACCAAGAACCAAAGATAAAAATATCACTATAACAACACAAATATTGCATGTATCTCATTCTTATGATACTTGAATGCTGACAAAAATCACAAGCAGATAGTTATCGCCCTAAGTATTTTCACAATCAAAATAAGGCTTCTTTTACTCCATTTGACTTTTTTTTGAGCTGATCTTTTAGAGAAATATATGAAGCAGTCCCTGTGAAGATTTGTTGTAGTGGCAAGATTTGCAACAATCTTTTTGTGCAAATACACGAGTTCCACATAAAAGTTTCTTTTTTCCTTTGGGGGGACAGAAATTTTACACAAGGATGAAAGCAGAATAGCTAAATTTGTGTCTAAATTTGGCCTGCATTTGCATTTATTTAGAATAAATGCATCATCAATAGTGTCATTTTTTCATCTATATTACAGGCAGCTATAAATAAATGGGAGAGTTCACAAAAAATTCAAGGTTTCCCTTTATAGTGCTCCATATGATTAGAAAAAAAGCTGAAATCTTGTCCCTGGATATTTGCTCTGGGAAACAACATAGTTCAGTTGTAAATTTGTGACCTGTCTGTGGATCAGCTAAAATGTCATTTATAGGCTGTTCACCTTGGTGATTCCCTCTAGGTGTCCTCAGGATGTCATAGCTTTCTTCTGCCAGGGTGATACCAGGAATAAATTGACCTTCACAGGATCACAAAGGTTCAGTGTGTGAAGTGCTGGGAGAGAGAGGGGAACACATATGAAAGTCATAAACTTAAATGACATCTGCAAATGGAAACAGTCACATTTCCTTTGGGCAACAGTGGCAGGAGTCAGCAAAGATCTTCAGGAAAAGACAGTTCAGAGGTTTCAATAGCATAAATAAACCTCTGGACAAGAGACAAAATCATTACTATTATCTAGTAAACATTTATTCTAAATGGAGTATTAATTTCCTATCGGCCTGATTTACCGATACACTCTGAAATGCAGCCAGATGCAAATTCTCCCCATTTCTTAAGCTGGTTTCCTGATGGGTCACCTACACGGGCACTTTGAGTAGAGAGATGAATGGAAAGCGTTGCATGGATAATGCGGATCAATGGCTGTCTGAAGAGTATGACTAAGAGATAACGCCTTTCCTTGTCACCCTGGGCCAACCCCATAAAAATCACATAAAAGTCAGTCCAGCCTCGCAGCTTTGCTGCTGTGGCTGCAGTTTTGCTGGCCACAACTCCCAACAGAAATATACCAACAGAAGGGAAGGCAAGTGCTTTTTACAGGCTCAGGGTGTGCAAGGAGCGCCTACAGTCTGTGGAGCTCAGGTGTTTGCAGCTGGTAACCTCAGAACAGCCCCACTAACTTGGACTCTCTTCTCCTGGTGTGACCTGGAGCCACACTGGCTAACCCACCCAAGCAGTGAGGCACTGTGTCTGGTGGTCCTCCTTAACCCAACCCATGGGTTAGCCTGAAAGGATGCAGGAGACAGGGATGCTCCTTTAGAAACCTCATGGGAGTGAGTGGATATCCCTGAAGGGCAGCACATAGAATATGAGCTGTGGATGCTTCCAAGTCCTTCCCGAGCCCCTCTGTCTGCCCTAAGGGGAGACAGGTGGTTAACATTTTTTCACTTTTGCCCATTTATCTGGGCACAATAAATTTCACTCTATATCCCTTCAGCTGTCCAGGGGCCATGTGTTTCCCAGGAGTGGAGGGATTCAGGATGCCTCTGGAAACACGGGTTCAGCCACGAAGGCTTTGATAGGTTTACACATAAATGTAACAAATAAATAAGCAACTCGAGCCATAGTCCAGCTCCTCCAAGAGCCTCTTGACAATGATTTGGCTGCTTCCCTCCAGCAGGTCTCCCCTTTTCGCTAGCTTTTGAGGCACAGGGGATTTCCGCGCTAGAAAAAGAGCTGGGGGGATGTGGGGGGTGTGTGTGAGGTTTTGCAGGGGGAGCCCCAGAGAAGAACTCAGGCTCCCCCCCGCCCCGGGGTGCCGGGGGTACAGCTCAGCCCCGCGCCCCGGGGCAGAGCCCCTACGGCACCTGGGGTGCACCCTGAGGCACTGCCAGGGGTGGGGTGGAGGAAGAAGAGGAGGAGACACCATCACTTCCCCCAGGCAGGGGGCTGCAGGGGGCGGACGGGGCCGGTGGTGGGAGGAGAAAGCGGGACCGGGCGGTTTTATAGGGCGGGCGGCGGCGGAGCGCTGTCTCCTGCCCGGAGCCATGCGGGGCCGGGGGCTGCTCTGCGGTATCGCCCTCTCGTTGGTGCTGCTGCTCCCGCCCTGTGAGTGCGGGGGTGTCCGGCCCCTGCAACGGCCGCCCCCCACCCTGCATCTCCCTCTGGCTGCATGACCCCTGGGGAGGGAGAGAGGGAGGATGGATGGGTGGGTGGGTGGTTTGGAGGGGGGGAGATACTCCTGCTTCCCTTACAGCTAGCGCAGAGCTCTCTCACCCCCCCGGGGGTGCGGAGGGGTCGTGGCGCTGAGCGGCTCCTCTTGTGTCTCCGCAGCGGGAGGGGCGGCCGCGGAGCCGCAGCCCGAGATGGTGGTTCCGCGCTGGGCAGCCCCGCGGAGCCCCGGCAGCCAGAAGGTAGGTCTCGCCCAGCGCTTTTATCTGTATTTTTGTTTCCAAACCTCCCTGTCGTTTCCAGGGGGAAGGACCGACGTGGCGGTTAGCGCAGGGACCTTGGCGACGCGTGATTGTTTTTGTGGGTTTTTTTTTTTTAAGCTGAGCTCTGTGACAAGCCGCAGGGATGAGCCAGAAGGGCCATCTGCAGCACGGGGAGCTGCTGCGGCTCCTCCCGACCCTGGCGAGAAAAGCCGGGCGAGTTGGCTGGCACATCTCGGGCACCGAGCCTGGGGCCGCTCCTGGCCACTCGCCTTCACCCTCTGCAGAAGCTCGACCTGGTTTATCCTCCTGCCGTGCTTGAAAACCTAGATGCAGTCTACCTGTTCTGTGTGCCCGGGAAAGGGGAGGGCAGCAATGGGATAGGTGGGATTCAGGGAACCGCTGAATAGAGGCGTCTGGGTTAGGAGGAGCTGATGAGTCCCAGCTGTGAGGGTGCTTCATGAAGAAAAGCAAAACGCCAGCCAGCAGCTCAGGTGTGTCTAACTATGTCTTACACGCCGATGTGTTCATATTGATCTCCTCCCACTTCTGGTAAGTGGCTGGATGGAGTGGGGTGTCTGTAGTTTTTCTGAGAACCCCAGGGGTGCCAGACTTAAACAGCAACCACAAACAACAAAAGAGTTCAAATTCCCACAATCAAGAAGTTATCCGTTGCACAATCAAATGAAAGAGGAAAATCCAGATGGTGTCATTTATGTTGTGAACCAGAAAAAGGGAAGCTGCAACATTATACTGAAGAAAAATCATGGCATACCCCATAAATGGTGTTACTTTGGGGTTTATGGCCTCTCTATGTGATGAGACTTTCTAAAGCATTTTATTGGTGATACTAAAACAAAAGCTACAATGACTCTTCCGTGATTTTAATTCTCTCTTTCACGGTCTTAATTCTCTTTAAAATGTCCTTGTGATGCTGCCTGGAAGTTTTGGGTTGCTGTAGTATATGTAGTGATATGAATACATCTGGACAGCATTTCCCCTTACACAAATTTGCTTGGTCTCGGGGGTCGTACTTGGTTTGTTTCAGGCAAGTTCCTGTTGGCTCTAAAACCGGTGTTAGCAAAGCTTATGTACAGCTGGGATATTTCAATTGCACAGGAATTGACGGATTCTGAAGTAGTGGGATTATTGAAGCAGAAAGGAAAGTGTTATGAATAACACTGATGTTTGTACAACGTGTGAAGAGACCCCCAGGTCCCCCCAGTTATGAGCAAGGCAACCTCTGTTGCTTGCACGTTACTGAGCACCTGTGATTCGGTAAAGTAAACTCAACCCCTTAAAATCAGCTGTTATTGTATACTCTAAATGCATTGACTTGTTTTGCATCATCTGTGTGGGTCTGGTGCAATATCCGGGAAACTAAAAGAAAGATGAACAAACCCCAGAATATGAGCAGGGAGCTGATGAAAGGAGAAGCTTGTAAGTGAGCTTGAAATTGATAAAGAGGCAAGTGAGAGTGTCTCTGGGTTGACAGATCTTGAATCAGAATGTCTATTCAGTCAGCCTTGCTTTGTTTTGCTTTCAGTTGATCTGTTCTGCAAAATATCCTCCAACACTGAATTAGGAAATACTATGGGTTAATCGTATTGCCAGTTTTTATGATTTTTTTTTTTTCTTCTTCCAGCTGGATAGAGAAGTCTGTTCTTATCAAATGGGTTGTTTTTCATCTGGGGAGTTTATTCGTCCATTTCCTTTATGAGAAAGCCCTTGGACTCAGAAATCCCCAGCTGAACTTAGCTAGTAGTCGTGCTTTGAGTTGGTCTTCTAGTTGGTCCTCTAGAAAGCATATTCTGTACTTTTGGTCTCTTGAATTATTATTTTTAAAATGTTGGGTTTAGTGTATGCATTTACCATTGTGCTAGGCAATTAGGGTCCTTTCTCTTAACAGTAGTAGACCTTGGGGAGCCAGCTGTCCTGTGTCCTCGTTGAGAGCAGTAGGCACGTTGCAACCAGGGCTGTGCCCATGTACTTGAACACACTGGAAAGTCGCTATTGTGGTTTCCAGTCCCTTGGCAGTTTGGGATTAATACAAGAGCAGCTGTGAAATACTGCCTGAACAGCAGCTAGAACTCAAAGATGTCTAAGGGACCCTGTTGCATGCCTTTTATTGGCATTTTCTGTGGGGAAAGGAACTGTGTGAAAAGCTCTGGAAGAAGCGTAACTCCTCCTGTCCTGAAATAGGCTCCTAAAAACATCTTTTCTGCTGTGACAGCAAAGGAAGCTTTGGTTAACTGGCTTGAATATTTGACTTGTAAACCTCTGGGACAAGTTAGGATGTTCTGTGATGTGGTCCTGAGCATAGTGTATAGAAGAAGGGGGTGCAGCGCACCCCTCCTACCCAGCTGCACATCCAGGTGCTCCAGGACCAGGACTTGTTGCCTCATCTGAGCCTGTTATTCCTCCTGAAACCCCAGCATCACTAGCTCAGATACGGCATCCCACCAGGGTGCCTGTACTGCTTCCCAGCTCTGTATGGTGGGGCTGGATGCAGCAGCATCCCTGGAGCTGGGAGCCACCATGGCCCGTTCCCTTCCCCAGCGCCCCAGGTCTCGAGGTAGGATGAAGGCGAGGAGTGATTTAAGATCAGCTGCAGTTTCCAGGGGAACAATTTGTGTCTGGAGTCTTCATAATTAGGATGAAGTATGAGTAACAGGCACCGTCTCTTTTGCACGCAGCATCCATTCAGAGCTGAAGTGAAGGTGAAGGCAGAAGGCCAGGAGCTCATCTTGGAACTGGAGAAAAACGGGTAAGTGGGCTTGTGCCTCACATTGTGGTCTCACTGAAATAGTGGATAAGGATTACAGTGAAGTCAACAGGAAGACCTCCACTGACTTCAACACGGTTTTGATAAAGACAGGATGAGGAAGTCCTTTTCTGGATTTCAAGGTTATTTCAGGTCTGAGTCCCCACTGATATTAATCAGCCAAGCAGTGCTGACTGTTACAGAGCTTTGTCAGCAAAAAACAGACGGTGACCTGGGCCTCTGTGTGTAAACTTATTTTTGCATCATAATTCTTACTACATTAACTAGAAAATGTTGCTGATATGAAGTGTGCTATTTACCAAGTTGCTCGATGCTTGAGAGTCAGTGTGACTCTAATGAGGATTTCATTTGCTGTGATCCAAGGAGGCCCTGCTCCCTTTCCTAGGAGAAATGATCTGACAGTTTCAATTCCATTAGTGCCCTTCATGCTAAAGTAGACTGAAAAAAATGCTTTTGCATTAAATGAAATGCAACCTCCTCTCAGGCGTGATACAGCAATGCTGTGTGATATCATGGAGCGTGATGTGTATTGAATTCAGTTGAAGAAGCAGGAGATTAAGGTAGGTAGAAGGATTCTGGTCTGGAGGATTGTTCCAGAGGCTCTCTGCCCAGTGAGTGCATTAGTTACCAGTGGTGGAACAGCAGCTGGAGATCTAGCTACGAGAAGCTTGTCTCTGGTAAGCAGTCTGCTTGCACTGTTGGTGCTTTATTTATTTTTAAACGGGTATGAAGATTTATCTATAGGAACAAAATCAAATGTCTACCTACTAGAACCAGCAGAAATAATAATCTTGGACTAATGACCCTGGTTACATTTTAAATGTATTGTGCGTAGACATCTCAACCACAGAGCTTGAGAGCTCAGCTTTCCTCCTGAAAGAGTGAAGTGTGGGAAAATCTTATTAGTTCTGATGGTAGTGCATAAACCTAAATAATATTCAGTGAGTGTTGGAGGAAAACTAGGTTTCTCTTGGCACCGTCTGCAGTAAAGACTGAAATCTGATGGCTGATGAAAGGCAAGTATATCCTGTGTGGTGCTTTCTGTAACAGGCCACCGGGCTACTGGGAGCTTCAGAGATGCAAAAGCTGGATACATTTTCCTGGGCAGTCGTGCACCTGTTTAGTTCTAACAGAAACAGCTATAAATTCTGGGTGTTTTGGCATTCCTCAGCTGCAAAAATAGAGAAGTGGTAGAAGAGACCAGGCAGCATAAGCACGGCCAACTCAGTCCTGTCTGATGCAGGAAAAATAGCTGTTGTTGGGGATGGTGGTCAGTGATGCCAGTCACAGAACCACATGGGGTTGGAAGGGACCTCTGGAGATCATCTAGTCCAACCCCCCTGCCAAAGCAGGTCCACCCAGGGCAGGTTGCACAGGAACTTGTCCAGGTGGGTTTTGAATGTCTCCAGAGAAGGAGACTCCAGCACCTCCCTGGGAAGCCTCTGCCAGGGCTCTGCCACCCTCACAGGAAAGAAGCTCCTCCTCATGTTTTGGTGGAACTTCTTACATTCACATTTGTGCCCATTTCCTCTTGTCCTATCCCTGGGCACCACTGAAAAAGGACTTGATCCTCTTGACACCCACCCTTTAAGTATTTATAAGAATTGATCAAATTTATAAGCATTGATCAGTCTCTGAGCTGAACTTGGAAGCAAGTGCTAGAGCTGCTGGGGATCTCCTTCTGGTGGAAGAACGGTCAGGTCTTGCATATTCTGCCATCATTCTGCAAAGGTGAATTCATTCTGGCACAGCAGAAGCTGGCAAGAGCAATGATGCTTGCTGAATTAATCCATTTGTGCCCTGAGCACGATGACATAACCTCCAGGTGCCTCGTGGGAGCGGTGCCGTGCTATTTCCAGTGCGGACAAACCCATTGCTGGTGTTAGTAAACAGAATTACAATAATAGAGGGCTTCTATTGTCTTTATTTCCTGACATGCATTTTCATTCATTGAGATGTATACACTCAGGCTGAAGTGTGTGCACACGCTTCCACTGCAGGACAAGTGGCCTTACCAGGTCTGATGAAATATAGCAAGTGGTATGGAGTCTTGTATTTTTATTTTCTTTGGAAAAAGCACGTGATTCATAGGTAGCAGTGCTTCATGTGGGAGTCTTGTCAGGCTTCAAGTCCTTGATCAAGAAAGGTGATGGCATGACCCCCAAAATGCCATCCTGAACTTGATTAGATGGGAGGCTCTGGAGAGCCACCACTTCTCAGAAACTTGTGAAGGTGCAGAAGTAGTTTAGAGACACTCGGATTAAAAGAGAAATGATGAAGCAAACAAAAACATGAAGTCCCTGGAAGCCCTGTGGGTACTGTAATTACCAGCATCCATAGAACACTTCTATGTGAATGAAAACCACTTCTTGTTGAAGTGTGTGGTGAGGTAGAGTCCAGCCTGGTTCCTTGGGTTCCTGCTTTATCAGGGGATCACTTCCCAGCACCCAGGAGCTCACCACTGCTAATGTTTATCTTTTAGGGGAGCCTGAGGTCCTGGCTGAGGTTTGGGGTACTGAGTACTTGCAGCATCAGGGACTTCTTTTCTGAAGGGCTTGTTGGGACACCCAGGTAGCAGGACAGAAGGTGAAATCCCCCGAGTGGGAAGCATCCCTTCAAAGCTGTCGGGAACCTGGTTTCAAGTTCATGTGAAAGTGGGTATAACAGAACTGCAACTCTAAGGAAGGTACTTTGGGGCTCTAATTCAAAATGAGACCCACAGTTCTGGGTTATTTACTTGATCCAGTTCAGAGGAGCTTCTGGAAACCACCTTTGCTGCTGAGGTTGGTGCTTTGCTCCCTCTGTCCCCAGGCTAAGGATAGGGGTGGGAATGCACCCACCTGGCTCCTGCTCTGCTCTCTTAACCGTGGACCAGCCTCCTGTTGCTCTAAGAAAGTGAGCCATGATTGGCATCATCAGGGTCTGGTTGAAAGGAGACGGGCCAAGCTGGTGAAACTGTTGGAAGTGGTGTGCATGGTAGTTGAGGCAGCATCATTACACATTCACCACTCTCCTCATGGAGAGACAAATCTGATGAGAGTATGAAGTTGCTTTGAAAAGGGGGGGGGGGAGTTATCTCTACAGCTTTAGTAAGGATGCGCTAGCTTTGAAAGAACTGTGAAATAAACGTTCACGCCCAGCCTCTGACTTCATATGTAAAGGACATTGCGTTCATCCATGAGGTGAAACACAGAAGTTACTGCATATCTTTCTTCAGAACTGTGCACAACTCTGTATTTTGTAATAAGCTCAGCCACATCAGAGCATGGGCTTCATATATCTATGGATACAGTTGTTGCGTTAGCAGTTAACATACTATTGCATTGCTTCCTCACCAGGCATTTGGTAAGAAGGTGGAACCACACTATAGTTTCAAGCAGAGGTCACAACACTATTTAACATTTCTGAATAATGACAAAAGTCTATCCCCCAAATGACTCAAGCTTGTTTTAAATGACTCAAAACCATGTCCTGCAGCTGCAGGATTGGAAAGCTCAAAGCTGCACAAACAACAAATATATGGAGAGATGCCTATAAAGCAGCTTTAAATTTGGCTGGGGCTTAGCAACGGAAGAATCTGCGTTGCAAACCTTGGATGAAGAGTGACTTTTAAAAAAAGGCATTTGCTAATAAAAAGCAGCTTTGGCCAAGCAGAGAGGGGATGCTGAGAGGCTCTGAACGTGTGTGGCAGCACTGCCTGGTGCAAGCCTTTTCTTTCTAGCAAAGGGGGGAGCTTGTACCTGTGCAGGAGGAACCTGCATGGAATTTTTCTCACCTGAATGCAGTAATTATATCAACAAGACTTTCTTCCCTTTTCTTTTCCTTTTTATGGAGAGAGCAGGCTTGGGATAGGTCCTCTCAGCTGCAAGGGGCAGTGTAGGTTTCTCCAGGAGAAGTCACTTTCTCCAGGGGGTGTCCCTGCCTGGGGGTGAATCCCGTGGGCAGCGTGGGACATTGCTGTGTGTTTTGGGTGTATTTTGGCTGCCACCTGCCTGCAGCGGCCGTGATGGTGTGGGGCACTTGGTGGCAGAGCCCCAGTGGAGATGTGCAGCAGCTGGCTGAGGACCCTGCAAAGAAAGCCCGGAGCTCATCTGGTCTGACCTCAGGAGCAATACAGATAATTGTTTTTAGGCCACTGGATCTGATAAGGAGCAGTTTAATTTTCAAACTCTTCTGGCCCCGCCTGGGTAGGTCACGAGCTCTGTTTGGTGCTCTCAACACTCTGATAAGAGATCTGTCTGTTACTTGGATTTCACCATTCCCTGCTTTTGCTCATTTCCAGAGCATCTTCTACCAACTGAGTGAGGAAGAGGGGAGGTTGCTGCCCGTCTCCGAGCAGGAAGGATGTATGAGATTATTCCATTGATGGGCTACACATCATCAGTGTCTAATGGGCTTCCTGCACGGGGGTAGGGGTTACGTAAAGGAGGGAAATTGAGTTTGTCCTGCTCTAGTGCCTCTTGGAGTCATCAGAAAAACAGGGTTGGGACCTGGAAAGTCCTAGCTGCTTTTCAGCCTCTTGATTCCCTTGGGATATTCAGTGATTTCTCTTTGTAGGGCAGGGAGAAGAGGTGAGGAAATGGAGCCCTTTAAATCTTTTGCTTCCTGACTCATTATCAGTCAGTATACAATTTATTTGATTTCCTTTTTCCTCTCCAGGCAACTTTTATGGTTCCCATTGGTAAGCCAAGGGGCTATGTGACAAATTTTGCTTAGGTCCTGTAACGTGATTTACACAGTGAACATCACAGATGATGTGGATGGCAAAAAAGGGATGGAGAGTCTTTAGCTTGTGGTATTTTCCCAGGCCTTACAAATGGCTAGTATAGTTCCACCTCAATAGCTGAGAAACTGTTTTCCTTCCAAACCACTGCTGTTCACATGATAAACATGTTTTCATATATATCAGCAAAGGCTCTTGAGGAAGCAAGTTTAAGAGCTTCATCTGGATGAGGCTCACCAACCCCAAGAAAAAAAAAAAAAAATTGGATTTCAGGGATTTAATGAAGTGCCAGATTTTGGCTGGAGGATTCCAGAGAGGTGAAATCTCCAATTTCCCACTAGAAGTGGATACAGAAAAAAGTCCTGCCTGCTTATGCTGTCAGGAGTTGTGTTGGTGGTGTCCAAGATGGGGTCACCTCAGGTTTTGATAATAAATTCTGACTTTAGGGAACACTTAAGTGGCTGGGAGGTAAGGGGTCAAATTCCCCTTCTTACCCTACTTGGATCCTGTTGAAAGGCAATGGAGTGGGGCCACAAATTGTAGATGGAAATCTGATGTCTAAACTTTTCTTGGGAGAATCAATTCCCTCCACCCCCAGATGCTGGCAGCCTGGCTGGACAGATTTATTGTGATTTGAGGAAAGGGACAGGGAAAGAGATGTGAGAGATTGCAGACTTCGCTTTCCTTGATCCCACAACTGAAAAATTAAGAATCAATATTTCTCATGAGATCTTCATGGACCATTTAGCTGTTGGTTTTTGGGAGGAAGTAAAAAATGTCTGTCTCCTAGATACTCATGGGTGTTTTTAAATTGGCAGCTGTTTGTGCAGACTAGTCTTTCTTTAAAATGAACCCAAACTTGCTCATGGGACCAAGTTATACAAGTGTCCTTCTTGCTCCAATTAGCAAGAGCACTATTGTGCCACTAGGGCCCTCCCAGTGCCCATGGGTGACCTCTGGCTGGTGGAGCTGACCATGTTCACAGTGGGTTCCATGGGATGGAGGGCTCTGAGCCCCTTCGAGATTTGTGCTAACACATGATGTTTCACAAGAGAGAGAAAACCGCTCCTGTTTATCAGGAAAATAGGGGTGAGGTTCTCCAGAGCAGCTGGGAAGTGTGCACTCCCTCAAGTGAATGTGGTCATGCAAGAAACTCCCCGGCTTGCTTTCTGCTGTTTTGGGGAGTGTTTGGGTGTGCCGTGCAGTCCTTCTCCCCCCAGATGCTCCTCTGTGGTGGCCAAAAGAGCTGGAGGCCGTACTCTTGCACTGTCCCTGAGTGTCGCAGGAACAGCTGCCTGCCGAGAAAGCTGGGTTTTGCCCCATGCTCTCAGCCTGCCTGCCCCGTTGAGTCCCATCAGCTCATGTGCTGAAGTATGTGACCTCCCTGGCACGGCGTCTGGATGTGGCAAAGCTGAGCCAGAGGCTGCCCGACGGCATCAGCTCCGCACGGCAGGGCCCTTCCAGGGAGCAGCACGGCGGCGCGGGGAGGAGGGTGTCGTTTCAAACAATGATATCATTGACAGGCTGGAGCGGGACCAAGATCACTCCACGTTGGTCACCAGCAGAAACAGTCTCAAGCCATCTGTACATTATGGCACCGAGCCACTCTTCCTTCGTTTGGCTTCCTCAATTGTGTTTAACCCGGTTCCCAAGGCTTTCTGGGGAGCAAATCCTGCCAAGAGCAGGCTATTGCACTCTGAGCTTGGACGCCGAGCTAGATCTTGGGGGAACGACTGATCTTGCTGAAAGTTGGTCACTGTTAGAAAGGTGTGAGGGCTTCTCTAGAACATCTTGAGGGCTCGTGCGTAGCCTGCCCTGCCCTCAAACAGCCCTGTGCGGCAGCAGCCGTGATGTAGGTTTAGCAAAGGAGAGGGCTCACATCCAAAACCAGCTTTTCCTCTGACTTCATCAATTCTTCATGCTGATAATTCCACTAATGATGGACTCCGTGCTGCCTTTTAGGAAGATGATGCGTGCGAACAATCTGCCAGCTGCCTGACTGAATCTCAGAAGCCTTTAAATGATGTTATTTTGCATCCAAACTTTTGCGGCTTCAGCTGAAGCTGCTGGAGAGGTAGTGACTAAGACATCTAATATAGCAGAGAAGAAAGGATCAAATCATGCTGTTTTTTCCAGGTTTTCCTTCTCCAGCAAGGGGGTGAGCTCTCTGCTCCTCTGGAAATGGTGAATCCGGTCCATTGTCAATTTGCAGGGCTGAGCTCCCCTGGAATCAGCCTGGCAATGATGCTGTCCTGAAATGATGGCAGATAAAGACCACTGCTAGGGTTTTGGGATACTTGTGTCTCGGTAATCTCTCCTTTTTTTGCAACAACTGGCACAAACAGAGAAGAGGGATAAGACTGATAACTCTGATGTGCTCTGAGGTGGGAAGAAGGCTACTTTTCTATTTATTTACAATTTGGTGGAAAGCTTGATGCTAGCTGAGGACGTGAGCTGGGCTGAGAATGAACTTTCACAGGCTCAAGGTGAGATAGGCCGTCTTGCAACAACCTTGGGGTGCTTTTTTTTTTTTTTTTTCCCTCTTTCCTTGCTGCCTTCCCTACTGCACACTGTGGCAGCCCTTCTGACCCAGGGAAGGGCTTTCAAAACAGGACTGTTCCAGCTCAGAATAAGAAGCTGGACTTTTCACAGGGAGCCTCCAATATAGGATAGGAGTCAATGGATGGAGAGAAGCTTGAAAGTCGTACCCTGGCACTGCTCAGCCAGATGGTGCACGCTTTGAGCTCAGGACCCCTAAAAATTCAGGCAGATCACAACTCCTTAATTCACTCTAGAAAGGGATAGAGCCTGACTTGGCAGGTAGAAGAGATACACCACACACTGCATGTTGTGTGGCATTATCCTGTGCCCTGAAACCTGCTGTGCCCAGCTCTGGAGCTCAGCTCGGCACTGGGGCTGGGCAGGAGTCAAAGCACTGAGCAGTTTTATGGGAGATGCTGGAGGAGAGATAAAATAGCTATTCATAGTGAACGCTTTCCAAGAATAAAGGAGCGGGAAGAAAACATAAGCGTGCTTGTTTGGGAATGAAACAAGTAGGCTGTGCAAGCCTCAGCTACTGGAAATCCATGGGCTGGTGTCTAATTCTGGGCAGACACACTGGTTTAGTGTCTGCTCTTGAGATGACAGTCTCTAACACAGACCAGATACCTGCCAGAGCAGATTGCTCAAGGCAATTTCCTGCAAATTAATGCAATCTGTTGATTAAACATTAGTTTCTTGCAGCCTCACGCTGAGCAAGCGACTGCGGTCGGGGAGATGAAGGGAGTTTTCTGTGGGGCGGTGCTTCTGTGCTTATCTTCAGTTTCCAGACACGAGATAGCTGAGTCCCCAGTCTAGCCTTCTGATCACTGACAGCATCTAGTGATGAGAATTAACACATCAGAAAGAAACACAATGAGTTTTCCTGGGCTACTGTGAACTTTGGAGATAAAAGCTGTTGTGTTCTTGACATCAAATGCTGTCAGATACAACACTGGCACACAGTTTTGTCTGACACTAACCCCCCCCCCCCTCGGTACTTGTTCAGGTGTCTGAGCCTTTGGCTGGCTGGGGGAAGCACTTTCAAGCACTCTGAAAACAGGTTGCATTTCCTGTTGCTCTGGCCTAATTTAATTAGCTATCACAAGCACCCAATCCCTTACTCAAACAGAGGCTTTCAAGGTAGGTCAAGCCTGACTGCCACACACCAAAACCTGAGACAGATGGAAAAAGCTTTGGTTTTGTTTCTGATACAGCTTTCTTCATCACCTAGCCTAAAGAAAACAAGCAAAGACAAGAAGAAAACTTTTTTTTCTTTCTTTCTTGTAGGTCATAGTTGTGTGAAATGCATTAAACAGGGATGTAGAAGGAATAAATTGCAGCTGCAGTGTTGCTGGCATCACACTGCCCAGGATGCACGTGGCATCCTCGTTGCTGACGTGGCAAGTGTGGCCCTTCGGTGGACCGACAGCACCATGGGGTTGCTGCAGACGTCTGTTGCATACATGGGGTGTATTCTGTGATCCTTCTCCAAATTTTTGGAAGTGAGACCATTGTTTTAAAAAACTGCTTTAGACCTACTTTTTACTGCTGAGGAGATGGACACAGGATATGACCTCTTGGTTTGGCCCAGATTTTGACTTGCTGTACTTTTTTATATCACTGTTTAGCAAATGCAGATGTTTAAAAAGAAGGGGAAGGCTGTTTCCTCTGGAACAAAATCAAAATGCTTACTATTCAGTGCACAGGAGTGCCTTTTATAGACTTCTGGGCTGAAGACAGGGGGAATATTGTCTATGTGAGGATGACATGAACAACTTCAGACTGGGGAATCAGCATTTTCCTAGGATGAAGATGTGGATTGGCTTCTGGGCAGAAGTTGAAATGCACATGCAGATTAGTTTATAACTGTACATGATTTGGGCACTGGAGAGAGTCTGGGTTTGAGCTGAGAGCTTGCACTGGTGCCCAGATGTGGCCGAACTGGCCTGTGGTGTGCTTGCTTTGTTGGACTTGGTGCACTGAATGTAATCCCAGTACATCTGGGGCATCACTCTGCAGTAGTAAAGGAAACTCTGCACAGAGACTTGTACTTGCTAAGGGATGATGGTGATGCTGGGTTTCGGGGTGTTTTTTTAAGTCCTCGCATAAAAATTGAGTTGTTCACTTGCAGCTGTTGGACCTGGATCTCAGTGATGGGCTCTCCTTTATCATTTTAATTTAACAAATGGCTTAAAAGAGCACTTAGGAAGATGGCTTGCTGCACCCTTTCAGAAATGGATGTGCTCCATGAGAAGTGCTCAGCTCCTGCCAGGGCAGTAGGTAGATGGATGTAGCAAGGTCAACTCTGCTTCCACCTTCTGACCTTTTGCCACCACAGCGTGCTCTGCGCAGCCTGCGGCACCTGTCCAGCAGCAGCTCTGATGGCTCCTGGGCCATCAGGAAGCCATTAGCCCCCCTGAGGACAGTGTGTTAAGAAGTGCCTCGCAGGCTGGAAGTGCTGATCCAGAGCAGAGATACAGCACGGCTCTCGGCTGGTGTCCCCCAAGTACCTATCCCCTGCCTGCCCCTTCTGTGCGTTGCAGCTGGTTTCTCACTGCAGGTAGCGACTGCCCAAGCCCACAGCAACAGGAGTATTTACAATGACTTCAGAAAGAGCTGGATCTAGCCCGTTTTCTAGCACATCTAGGAAGCAGAAATCCAGGTCTAAAGAAAGATCTTACTGTCTTCTTCTCCCTGTCTTTTCCCCCCTCCTTATCTGCAGAAACCTCTTTGCACCAGGCTACACTGAGACTCATTACAGCCAGACTGGACAACCCCAGACCACCTCTCTGACCCACATGGTGAGTGCTGAGACCGCTTTCCCCCCTGTGGCTTGCAGGGGAGACTAGGTAGGGGGCCCAGAAAAGTGGGTGACCTTCTTTCTCCAGAGCCTTTGTAGAGGCCATGGGTCTGCTTGAAGCTGAAGAGGAGGACAGTCCAGCTTTCTGACCTGGGGGGTTCCAGTAAGAAAGCATCTCCAACCCCCAGCAATGGTAAAAACACTTTACTGTTTTGCCTAAACTCTGATAAGAGAGCCCAGGTCAGCTTCCAGCATCACTCCCCACTCTCTGGGTGCTGGAGCACTGTTTATTCCTCCTGCTGCTCATCTTCTTGCTTTTAGTTTTGCCACCAAGTATTCCATGCTGGGGACATTCTAGCCTTTGGGAAAACCAGCCCGTGTAAGATGGCTCCTGTTCAGTAAAACTCCCATGAATTACGGATCTCACGCAAACCTTGGCTGACTCCTGCTGCAGTGGCACAAAGATGTACATTGGTTGCGATGCAAAAATAAGAGATAAAAACTCCATGAGATCATCTTTACTGATACTGCCCTGGGGCAAGGGGAAGGGATGTGATGAATATGTTGGCGTTTCCTGCCCCAAAGGCTCCTTGTCCCTGCCAGAGGCTGCCTTTGTCTTGCTGGGAGCCCCCATATGGGGACTTCCCCGCTGCCCATGGTGTCACCCTCTCTGAGGCTGAAGGCACGTCCTTTGGGGCCTGACCCAGGGCCAGCTGCCATCCATAGGCAGCTCCCATTACAGGCAGAAAGCTTTGGATCAGCCTTAATGCTGCAGCCATCTGAGTTGCTTCCTTGGGGATTCAAAGCTCTTAATTTTTTACTGGCAACAAGGAGCCGTTTGATGCACTTGCTCAGGCCACGCACGGCAGCTGAAAGGCCAAATTTCGATGCACTGACAGAGATCTAGTGTTGATAGCCAACTGCCAAACGCAGTGGAAAGAGAACAGTGACTGGAGTATTGGCAGGGCTTGAGTGGGATTCAGTGAGAGCTAGAGATTTAACACATCCATGCTGAAACTGCAGTGCCAACCCTGCTCCACTCTGCCTTCCAGGACCACTGCTTTTACCACGGGGTGGTGCGGGGCCGGGAGCACTCCAGCGTGGTGCTCAGCACGTGCCGAGGGCTGCGGTAAGTTCCTGGGGACGCCGGTGGTGCAGGAATGCCTCTGCCACACGAGCTTTGCTCCCTGGCAGCCTGGTTTCTTTCTGGGCAGGTAGGCCTGTTCTCCAGTGCCACCCAGCCAAGAGTTCTGGGCATAGAAGGGAGCGTGTCAGGGGAAATGCAAAAATTTGGGTATCATTAGTAACTGTGGCCTTCAAGCCAGCTCCTAACCTTCCTGCTTTCTGCTGGCACTGTGGACTTGTGCCATCAGTGAATTTAACTCGAATCCACTGGAGCAAGAGACTCTCTTGTGGGTGACTCGGGGCTGCATCCCTTACAGAGACAGGGGCAGGACTCGCTATGTCCCAGCCCAATACTCTACACTAATGCAGTAACCAGCTCCTTCTCCCAGCCTCTCACAACTGTCGAGTTTCTGTGTGCGTTTTGGGGAAAATTCTTCAAGTTTGAAGGTCCTCCTGGGTTGTCAGGCAAACTCTCTGCTTTCTCCCTGGGTGGTGCCGGAGCTGTGTGTGTTATATGTTTAAAACCTTTGCTTTGGTAGTAATGGAGTCTTTGGCAGGAAAAGATGGTCTGTATCCTCAGCAGGAGTAAATGAAATGGTTCATTGTGACCAAGGAGCTGCATTAATTTACACCAGCTGAGAGTTTGTTTCTAAAACACCACATGGGCTTTATTGATATTAGTGGTCATCTGCTCTCGAGCGGTGATTGGAAGCTGTGCTGATGGGACTGGCTCCAGCCAGGAAACAGCCCATGCCAAAGCAAACCTGAGACATCTTAAGTGAATGTAGCACAGGCCAAAGAGCCCAGTGAGATAAACAGGACAGTACAGCCACCTGTGGTTTACAAAAAATAATCCAAAAGCAAAAGCAGTCACAGGTGTGCCCTGCTTCTGCCAGCCCATGTTTTCCTAGACTGTGCCTTCCAGGCTGCAGAGGGGATAGAGATGTCTCTGTGTGAGACATGACAGGCAGTAGCATCCCTGCACCCCTGAGCTGTCAGCTGTGTGCTCACAACTCCTCAACATCATTTTCTAATTGTCCAGAAGGCAGAGGAGCTGAGCACACGTGGTGTTTTCACTCTGAACTTCAGCAGGGCAGCGTGCTGCCCATCAAGCTACACATCTTACCATGGGCATCAAACACAGATTTCCAGCTCTCCTGGCTGTAACAGGCTCATTGAGAAAGCCAGAACCGTATGGCCATGTGCAAGTCCCAGAGAGAACTGTGTTTTTTTCTCTTGACAAACAAAGTCTTCACATTTTTTAGGTCAGTTATGTTAAAGACAAATTTCTTCAATCTGTTGAAAAGCATTTACTGCCCCTAAAGGAAAAGCTGTACTTTAAAAAGTCAGTACTTTTCAGGTTGCAGCACATGCTCCAGTAGTGCCTTGCCAGGGTCAGATGGGGACTCTACAGCAGAAGAAGGATTTGTCTGCAGTTGCAGTGATAGTAATTAACTTTCCCTCTTAATGCTTCCTGTTTCGACAGAGGACTTATCATATTGAGCAGCAATTCCAGCTATATCTTGGAGCCAGTTCCTGGCAGCCCGGACCAGCACTTGATCTACAGGTTGGATGACTTGAGGTTGCAGAGAGGAGCCTGTGGCTACCAGGGCACCGGGGACGCAGCCGCAGACTGGCTCAGGGACTTCACAACTGGGATGAAGCCACCTCACCAGAGGGTGAGCAGGGCTCAGACTGGGTCTTGTTGTGTAGGCATGTGTGATACTCTGAATTTCCCACCTGTTCCAAGCCCAAGGAGCCTGCTGTTCCCTGGGCATGTAGCTCAGAAAGTGCAATGAAGGAGAATACTTAAGAGGATTTGTAGCAAGCTGGTTGCCTAATGGTGGCTCCAGTAGGGAAATAAATGAGTGTTGGGGACCATTGTGTAGCGTGAGGAATCTGGGCTGTAGCTGTTTCTGCATGGATTTGTGCATCAGATACATGAACAGATGGGTGGCCGAAGGACAGGCACGTGAGCACTTGTTGGAGCTAAACTGACTGGTGATACTTGGTTCCTATAAGTCAATCACATCTGGAGGTCCCTGTGGGTGGTGGGGTGTGGTGAATGGCCAGTGAAAAACAAACTGTATGTATGTTTTGCAAAGAGTTTCTTGGGGGATACTGGGGAAATAACCTGTGCTGCTGCTGCTTCAGGTGAAACGGGAGGCTCTGCAGGCCACAAAGTACGTGGAGCTTCTGCTCGTGGCAGATTATGCAGAGGTAAGGAAAGTGATCACATTTATACCAACTGAGCACTGGGTGCAGAGTGAGCATCCCACCTGCAGCATCTTCTGGGGCAAGGAGGGTGGCTGGTGCTCAACAGGTTTCCTCTTGCTATCCTGATGGTCCTACCCCCTCCAGCAGGCAGGGAGACCTGTGCCTTTGTCACTTTTGTCCTAGCAGCCATAACTTCTCTGCTGCCACCATCAGTCACAGTTGGCCAGGGGAGAGATGCAGGTTGCAATTTGGTTGAAGGACTAGGGTTTGGGGTCAGTTCTTGGCTCCCAAGAGGTCAGCCCTGGTTGTTGGTGGGAGACACTGCCTTCAGCCTTGGGTGACTTGGGGGTTTCCAGGAACAATGGACATGTAACTCTGCAGTACACTTAATCTCCAGAGAAAATAACCATGATTACCCTCTGTTTTGAGCCTTTAGCAGATATATAAATAGACATATTCAAGGCTCTAGATCATAGAATAGGACTGGAAAAGAACCAGTGAAGCCAGCAATCCCTCCCCCATCCCCAGCCTGGAGACCATGCCAGACGTACTTACTGACAGTGCAAAACACACAGTGTTTTGCTGATCATCTAATCTCCAGCACAGACGGGAGTCGGGCTGGTCCTATTCATTATTTACAACTTGAAACTCCAATAGTGAAAGCCACGTAGTGCTCCGGGCTATAATTTATTCTGAACAAAACTAAAGAGGCAAAATCTATTTCAGCCTCCTCTATTAGGCAGCAGGGTACCAGGGACACTATGAGAAAACACATTATACCCAGAAACTGGCATGTGCTTTTCACCATTTCATTAGGCAAGCTGGGGTAGATGCCCTTGCCGTGTTGTCCTTAAGGGTCCTTACTGCATTTACTGTCTCCCTTGCTAGAAGAAAAGTTCCAGGTTTTGTCATCTGTTAAAAATCTCAACATTTGGCAACTTTAATCCTTGAATCAAACAGTTTGTTAAAATTAACTCATGAATTGCCAGGTGGTTGAAATAGGCACATTCGTTGGATAAGTGAGATGCATCCCCCATTCGTTGGATGAGTGAGGTGGGTTGAGCACTGTGGCAGCATTGACCTCAGACATGAAGTCGTGTTAACATAGAATTTAACTGGCAAATGTTTCAGTTCTTTGTCAGCCCCTGGCTCTGTGGGCTCTGATAAATTTGGGTTGCTCCACTGAGTTACTACCACTGCTTGAGTAATGTTACTGCGGTGGGGTGCCAGGAATGAATTCTGAATATATGTGTATGGGTGGGCTTATAGTCAGACATGCAGTTTAAAAAGGCTTTTGGGCTTCACCTACAGCTACCTTCTTATTCCCAGAGTAATGTGGCTTGTTTTAACATATTTCAGCTCTTCCTAATTGCCTTTGTGCTATCTGATGTGTTCATTCTGTTCAGTTTCAGAAGCATCACTTCAGCATTGAAGCAACAAGGCTCAAATTAGTGGAGGCTGCTAATTACGTAGATAAGGTGAGAACGAGTGTGTGTGAGCTGACAAAACCCAAGTACGAGTCATGAATTATGAGACTTAATTGGGACAGAGAAAGACTGCCTTCTTGGGAGAGAGAACAATGTTTCAACAGTTCTCCCCAGTGACTTGGGGAGTGAAGACCATCTGACAAATAATTCTGTTGTTGGATGTCAGGGGCAGGGTGGGGGAACCTCTGTTCCTTACCTTAGAGCCAGCATGAGCAGCTCTGTGTTTTAATACATTTCTGTATTAACTGTGTTACTAAATACTGCTTTTTGACAAGGGACTAAGGTATTCACTTCAAATTGTAGAAATCTTGGCAAGTAGAGATGGAGGAAGCCTTCAGAGGTCATCCTTGCAGTGGTACTCACTGCTGCTGAAGTAAATGTCACAGCTTTTCAGATCTACTCCCGTTATACTCCCTTTGTCCCCTTAAGCTCCTTCTACCGCTCCCTTCATGCCCCCAACTATGAAGACTTGTTCTTTTTGTACTTGATGTGGGCAGTAGATTATTTCCTTCCTTTTTTCAGGAATGTTGACATCTCTAAAGCTAAACGTGATGTCAGCTTCCAGTCTTTGTATCTCTAGATTATCTTTTTCATTCATTTAAAAATAAAAGTTCAATGCCTTTAGTTCGATCGAGTTTGGATTTGTGGGTGGTACCCATTTTTCTCTTCAGAGCTGTGTCGCTAAGTTGTAGTGCATTTCCAGAGGGAGCATCTTCTGTGGGCTTGTGTATCTGGAGTAGCATTTCACAAGGTTTATATTCAGGATTTACAACATGGTAAAATAAATGCTCATTTTGCCATCTCGTTTCTTTCCTGTACCTTAGTTTTACAGATCCCTGAATATCCGGATTGCCTTGGTGGGGCTGGAGATCTGGAGTAACTGGAATAAATGCGATGTATCCGAGAATCCCTACTCCACCCTGAAGTCCTTTCTGGCCTGGAGTAGCAAGGAGCGGGCACACAGAAGATACGATAATGCCCAACTAATCACGTAAGTTCATTTCTCCTGAAATAACCTGTTTCTGGCAAGTGATTTGGGTGGGTGGGAAATCAGTATGTAAGATTATGTTGCTTTAAGATTCAGAGCAGCAGATTTATGTAGGGGCCGCTCAGCTGGCATTAAGCTCTGTCACCCAGAGCACAACCACGTTGGGAAAAGTGGAGGTGCCAGGCTTTGCAGCAGTCTCAGTATGCAGGCATCACAGTGCATCAGCTTTATTGTGTGTGCACATCACAAGCAGCTCTGCGTGATCAGTCACAGCTACATGTACAATTTCAAGAAAATCTGAACCATAAACAAGACCTGTAAAGAGCAGCTGAGCCCCGTGCAGCAGGCGTTCGTTCCTAACTCATCCCGCTGGGACGCAGGGGACACGGTGCTGGGAGCCAGCTGATGATCTGTGACTCATCCTACCGGTCCCATTAGGGTCAGTAGCTATGGCCAGCGATGCAGATGTCGTTGGAAGAAAAATTCACAGCATCTCTTAGACCTCCTTTACCTCTCCCGTGGTAATTTATCCACCAGTGAGTAGTGGTGAGTCAGGGGAGAAACCTGTAGGACTGAAATTCAGAGATGCAATGCCTTTTCCCTTGTTTTGTTTGGTAGGGGCTTTTTTCCTTCCCTTTAATATTACTGTATTTCATCTTCATCCGGTCATGTCCTGACCACAATTTCTAGGGCTCCCATTCCTGACATGCTGGCAGGGATGGTGCAGAATTCCAGTTCACCAAGCAGGAGCTGAGCGTGGCTGCACCACAAAGGGGTTACCTAGTACCTCTGTCAAGTCCCAGAATCCCAAGCCGGCAAATAGCAGGCTTGAAGTAAATTAAGTATTTGCAAATGGTACCAAATTAAGAATCCAGAAATAGTCTTTTCTGTGCTAGTTGCAAAGATCAGCAGGAGCACTTCTTGGCACCAGACCATTATAAAAAATATGATTGGCTGGTTGGCCCATAAAACAAAACACTAGTCCAAGAAAAATAGGTCTTAAGGCTTTGTAGCTCTGCTAAAATGTGCTGTACTTGAAGATACTACTAAAGAAAATCTGTTCACCTTTATAAAACTGTGGACTACAGAATGCGTTTCTCTGCCTTGCCTTCTCAAGCGCCTCAGTGCCACTTCATGGTCTTTCTGGGTTGATTTTAGGGGAGTGCCCTTCCAAGGTACCACAGTAGGCTTGGCTCCCGTGATGGCCATGTGCTCTGATTTCCAGTCAGGAGGAGTAAATGTGGTAAGTAATTGCTAACACCTAATACAATGTTTCTTGCCAGCAGTGAATACATAGCATAGGTGCCTCCTAAAGCCCATGAAGAAAATATTTCCCATGAAGGCCTCTACCTCACCTGCTGGCAGGCAGGAATACCTTCAGTAGATGTTTTCTACATGTAGCACTGAGAAGTGCCGCTTACCCCATTGACTCAGAGGTGCACCAAACAGGCACAGGAAAAACGCTGATGTGCTTTGATCTTGCACAGGACCACTCTGATAATGCCATTGGTGTTGCTGCTACCATTGCCCATGAGATGGGACACAATTTTGGCATGAATCATGATTCACCTGGCTGCTGTACTACCCCCGCCGAAGATGGAGGCTGCATCATGGCTTCTGCAACTGGGTGAGTTCGTCTGACAGGGTCTCAATGGGAAATGCAAAGGGCTTTGTTACCAGAGCCTTGGTGAGGAGTAAGAGCTAGAAACTCAGAATGAAGGTGTGTCTGGTGCTGCCTGTTGGAGCCAGTGTGTTTATAGAGAAAACGCTGCTGGGCAAACCCTGGCTCATGCATCAGTAGCAATTTGCTGAATTTCCAATTAACATACTTCTGCCCGAGGTTGGTAATGTAGGGACCTGGCAGCAACTGTCTGGTAAAAAGGAAAAATTCCCCATCTTCTGTCCTAAAGGACTGTCTTAGGACCCCTCTAACCCCTCATCTCTGAGTTTGTCCTTCGCACTGTGTCCTACCAAATGATCCATCACTCCTAAACGAGTTCGATGCAGATATGCATGCATCCTTCTACAAAATCTGGACTGCCTACTGCCAGCAAGTAGAGAGGAACAAGGGGTGACCAAAACACACGTGACTTTGGCATGTAAAGGTTTACATGGACTTCATTTCTGTTTTGCACACAAGGTGTGTAGATAGATAGTTGATAGGGTTTCTAAAGCATCTTGGGCAAAAGATAATGTGTGTTACAATGTGATAAACGGGAAAAAGGATTGCTTCAAGAAAGAACTGATTTTTATTAAAAGCACAGTGATAGGGCTGTATTTCTAAATCAGAAGACATGAAACCAGAATGTACGTTGTCTTGAGAATACTGCTTGGTTTCAGTGAGCCACAGAAAGCTTGTGTTTAAAAGGGAAGAAGCACTGGCTTTGAGTGAAAGGGGAAGCGAGAGTGACTCTGGAAACCCACAGGGATTCTAGAGCTCATTTTTGATGAGGAACCACAACAGCTTCTTTATTTCAGTCACGTAAAAACGTCAGCCAAACCCATTCACTGGAAGCCACATTCCCTGTTTCCTGAAGCCTTCCTTCTTGGGGTTTAGCAGGTTTTAACGAAATTGTCTCCATAGATAGCTTCTTTCATATGCATGATTTCCTCCAATTAAGGAAAAAAATTTAGGTAGGAAGTGAAAACATACTGGGATACAAGGAGAAGACACAACATGAAGACATCTATGCACAGTCATATATAGAGGTCTGACATTTTAGCAACAGAAATTAGTAATTCATGTAACAAAATATTTGCATCCCTTGCAATGAGGCAGTAGATAGGAAAAAGAAAATATGATTTTCATCAGTTAAATTCACAAGCAGTTACACTCCAAGTGCTGGGTTCAGGAATAAGCCACAGCTTCCATATTGAGCAGGTAAGGTCTGCCATACCTGTCAGCTATCAAAGTCAAATCTAACCCAACATACTTTATTTAAAAAAAAATATTTTTTAAGGCAGTAATATTGCTAGACAGTGCTGCAGTGCAATCTCACCTCTTTGTCTGGATGGGTCTGATTTTGAGCAGGCACACAAAATCGCAATTGGTTTTTTGCACAATTTCACAGACTTCAGAGAAGGACCTGTGCCCTTTGGCACTTGTCAGGATTTGCATGTGCTCATTTTTCTAATGTTTTCAAACCATTGCCCAGATCTGTCATGATGTTTTTTCTACACTGTCCATATTTAGGCACCCATTCCCCAAGGTGTTCAACCAGTGCAATAGAAAAGAGCTGGAGAAGTATCTGCAGTCTGGTGGAGGGATGTGTCTCTCCAATATGCCGGATACCAAAGAAATGTATGGTGGGAAGAAATGTGGAAATGGCTACTTGGAAGAGGGAGAGGAATGTGACTGTGGAGAGGTGGAGGTAACAATTGTTCAGAGCCAACCATTTGGGGTTTAGTGGGATACAATGATTTTTATTATGTACTTCACCACTACAACTATGTAATATGTAAACAGATTTTGTTTGTGCAGGAGATATGTGTACCGGCCCTGCATGTAAATGTATATGCAGTGTAAATCAAACAGAAGTAAAGTATCATGTCTAACTAAAGTTACAGTGCATAGCACAACGCATCCCAGAACTCAGGGATGATGTAATACACAGTTGCACAGAGCTGACAAAGACTTCATTTAGAAAAGAAAAGAAAAAATTATCTTAGATGTTGCAATTTCATATGTAAGTTCACTGCATGTACAGCTCCATTCTTGAGCTTCTCTCAGCACTGCATTTCACTTCTCCAAATCCATACTTTGACTGATACAACAAAAGGGAGCTGCAACCAGCATCCCAGACTCACCAGATGTGACGAGCACAACCTGCAGTCTCCAGAGGATACAGAGTAGTGCTGTAATTCAGCACATGCTGAGTATCGTGAACATATTGCGGAAGGAAGGCTGTTACTTTCTTTGTATGTAATTCATCAAGTAGGATGTACACCAGCTCTGATGCTCTGCCACGTTCTTCTCTTGAATGTCTGCCTTTTAAACTCTGCTGCATCTTGCTGCCTTCCAGGAGTGCAACAACCCCTGCTGCGACGCCAGCACCTGCTCCCTGAAGCCGGGTGCCGAATGCGCCCACGGCAGCTGCTGCCATCAGTGCAAGGTGGGATCTTTGGGTTTTCCTGAGAGTGGGGAGGAAATAACGGGGAGGCTGAAAAATGGAGGGGCAAACATTTCTCATAAGCTCATTTTGCGTTTGCACACTGACCGCGTGCTCTCACTGGCCTATCCTGAGCACGTGGAAAATAATTTTCCAGGAATCCACCTGAACTCACTTCTTTCACAAGAGACTTGGAAACACTTTCTAGATGTAACTTCTGTTCTCTGAATCCATGGGGGACAGGACAAGAATGAACTGGATAAGTTTATAAGCAAGGGATACATAAGTTAGGCATTAGGAAAATATCTCCAGTAGAAATGACAGTGAAACATTGAAATGAATTTCCCAAATGGGAAGACTTTGAAAATAGACTACACAAGTATCTGTCAGAAATGCTTTAGGTAAATCAGATCCTGCCCTAGGGTAGAGGGAGAGGGATCAGTGTCCCCTTGAGATCTAGCAGCCTTATTTTCTGTGTATGATCTCATTGCTACTTAGGGAAGGGATCCAGTCATTAATTTGATTGTACACAGTTCAGCCAGTTAATGAAGTTACAGTCATTTGAATCACTGCTGACCTCAAAAACCCTAAGACAAGGTGGATGAAGAGATGCACGCAGGATTTTTTCTTAGCTGCAGGGAGACATTGTGCAGACATGAAACCACAAAGGAGTCAAGAAATAATTCAATTTTTTTCCTGTTGTATCTTTTTAGCTGATGTCTCCAGGAACTCCCTGCAGGGAAAGATCAGGGCTCTGTGACCTCCCAGAATACTGCACTGGCGAGTCACCGTTTTGCCCCCCCAACTCCTACCAAATTGATGGGGCCTCCTGCGACGGAGGGAGAGCCTATTGCTACAGTGGCATGTGTCTCACCTACAAAGACCAGTGCGTGCAGCTGTGGGGGCCTGGTAAGGACACTACTTGCAGTGAAATACATTGTCCTTTGAACATTATTCACCCTATGTTGAAGCATTAGTAACTTCTATACCCGTCATCAGTGGCAAAGTCTGAGGAGCCTTTTTTCCTGCCTTTCTCGCTTGGAGGAGGCAGCAAAAATCTCCTGTGCTCAAACTGTCCCACAAAAAGAAAAACTGAGTGGTTGGTGTGGGGTGAGATGGGCTCTGGGCTCCACAGGAATCAGCCACATGAGTCTCTTCCATGTAGGAGCAAGGCCAGCACCAGATGCCTGCTTCGAGAAGGTTAATGCTGCTGGAGACATCTACGGGAACTGTGGGAAGGACATCTACGGCAACTACAGGAAGTGTGAGATGAGGTAGGAAGCAGAGAGGCAGCCAAGAGTTGCTCTTTGGAGAATGCGTTTCTATATATTAAAAAATTTTGGGCCAGTAGATAAAACCAATCCATGCTGTGGTTTCACTCCCTCCCTCTGCCTTCTGGGAAACCAGCTGCATCCTCGTTGGACTTGGAGCCCTTACGACTGAAGCTTTAGGTTTACCATTTTCCCTTCCTTGTGCACTTTAAAACATCTAGTTGTTATTTTTATAAAAGCAACAGAAGAGATTTTCAAATCCATAAGCTAAAATGTAGCTTTTTAACCGAGACAAAAACTTAGTCTTTCCTGTGATTTTGTTGAGGCTGGCCTGCCCATGGGGACAGTGACATGGTACCATCAGTACCCATCAGACACTGTTGCTTGGGAGGTGCTTGCTCTTTTGCCATTGAACAGTGACTCAACGCTGCTGCTTTAATTTGCATGTAGAGCTGATGCTGGCAAAATATTCAGCAAGCCAGAAATCATCACTTTGGCCTTTCCTTTGAAATCAGAGATGCCAAATGTGGGAAGATCCAGTGCCAGAGCTCTGCTTCCAAACCCCTGCAGTCCAATGCGGTGGCCATAGACACGACTATCCGCATGCAGAGGACGGAGCTGAGGTGCCGAGGGACCCACGTGTACGGATCTGACAGTGAAGAAAATGACCTGCTGGATCCTGGCTTGGTGTTGACGGGAACCAAATGTGGGAGCCATCATGTAGGTACAGTCCTGTCCATAATGGCCTGGGGAAGGTTCAGGGTATCACTTTTCCATCTGGAAAGTGCTTTGTGGTTATCAAGCCATTCATTTCTTATGTCTAATGCCTTTCTCGAGGATTTTTATGTTTGTTGAAAAATAATTTCCTAGAGGCTTCTGAGAAGCAATGGAAGAATACACACCAAAAGCCATGCCTTAAGTCTTTGCCAGATGAAGTCCAGGGCTAGTCCAGGCCAGTGCTAAATTTGGGATTCACTAGTTGGTTGAGGGTGTCGTGCTTAGAGGTGAGACACACCATTGGAAATCAAGACACCAGAGAGGTCCTTCAGAGACTTGCCGCATGGACATAGCCAAACTGAGCTCTCGCTTCCCTCTCTGGTGTGCATTAGCTGGGATTTAAGGTAGTGATTAAATGTTTGCTGGGGAACCAGGTTAACTTCATGGCCTGTTGTTCTGCCCAGGGTATTACTTGTACTGCCAAGGGACCCTGCAAGTCACAAAATAACACAAGACAGTGTTATGGTACAGAACCCAAACAGCTAACCCTGAGATTTTGGACCCTTTCTCTGCAGGTTTGCTTTGAGGGACGCTGCCAGAACACCTCCATCGTCTTTGATTCTGAAAGCTGTAGCAGGAAATGCCATGGCCATGGAGTAGGTGTCTCCCTTTTCATCTCCATTTCAGACTGAAGCAGGATGGGCTGCCCTCCATCTGTGGTTGGTTGTTCAGCTCAGTTCTGATACCACGCTTAGGTTCACTCCAGACTTCTGCTTCTTGATTATTAATTTGCACATTCATGTTTGATGCAGTTTCTGGGCAGTGAGTGTCCCTATGACATAGGATTGAAGGAGAACTACAGGAGGGATATGAATTGCAATAAACAAAAAGCAAGAAGGGACAATCTTACAGAAAAGTCTTCTGAGCCCAGCTTAGACTGAACATTCCCAGCCTGCTTCCTCTCTTATGGTTCCTGAAGCTGTAGGAAGTGCTTGCCAGCTATTCCACAGAATAAAATTAAACACTGCAATTAACACAGGACATCCCTAATCAGAGGAATCAGCCCCTGCTCCTGGGACTGCCTAGACAATAAATAGCGATGGGCCAAGCAAAAAACAATGAGAAGTCCTCGCTGGATGCAAGGGAAGACTTGTGTCCTTCAGTTTAGAGATAACAACAAGCGAAAGGAATTTTAAAATGCTGCTTTTCTCCTGAATCCAGTTTAGTGGCACATCAGCTGAAAAACCCTTGTCTTTGGGGGAAAGAGAGAATTTCTGAGGGAATAAAAGGCACTTCCACTGCCTGAAAAGAACATGTTTCCAGGCACTTCACTCCCTGTTTACGCCAATAAGAGTTTCTGCTGCACTGTTTTATCCAGCAAGGGCTTAATTATTTTTTTAGCATATTCTCTAAGAGCTGGCACTGAGGTCTCTGAGTCTTCCTGCTGCAGGTCTGCAATAACAACAAGAACTGCCACTGCAACCAGGGCTGGGCCCCCCCATTTTGTAACAAGCAGGGGAGGGGAGGAAGCTTGGACAGTGGCCCCCCCATGCCCGAAGGTGAGTGGGACCAAGTGCACTATGGTGGCACTTCAGAAGGACTCAAGTTAGTTTGGGAACAGAGAGTTTTCCATTTAACTGACTCTTACTTTTTTGCCCACAGGCCCTTCAGCGGTCGAGATAGCTCTTGCAGTCCTGGCTCCCATTCTCCTTCTCATTGGAATCATATTTTTATTCTATTATTTGAAATGCTGGAATAAATTTACCATCTGTTCTCTAAAGAAGACTCCACAGTTCAGGTAAGGTGTCAGTGCTGTGCCTTGTCTGCTTTCATCCCCCCCTTTCAGTGTCAGAACAGAAGAGAAATTGCAAAAGCTGCAAGGAATATAACTGAATGGGTTTGTCGGTATAGTCAGTATTTGCTTCCCCCTTTTTTTTTTTACTTCAGTTAAAATATAATGGAAAATGCAGCAAAATGAAAGCAGAAAAATGTATCAAGGAAATAACACTCTTTTCTTTCTCTCATTGCCAGTGACACCTCTGGAAATGGGCACGCAAACCCTGCCTTCAAGTTGAAAACCCCCCAGGAGCAGAGGAAGGTAAGGGCAAGGTCACCTTCCGCCTCCCTGGGGAGAGATGCAGCCACTGAGATGTGGGATCTGGTTCTCTCTCCCACTGCAGTTAGGGAGTGGTTTTACCAAAGGATGGGAAAAGGGACAGACATCACCCATGGCTGAAATCAAAGAGAGCTGAATTTAGTATCTATTTCTAGCCATTTCCTTAAAGGCATGAGCTGGGACTTAACCAGGCCTATGTGGCCACTCGTCTCTCCTGTTAGGTCCTCTTCTGTCACATCCCCGTCTCAGAACTGTAGAAATTGCAAACCATTGGTTTATTTGCATCACTTATAACACAAATGCCTGAGTTAGTCTGTTCCCATTTCTGCCTCGTGATCCCAAATTGTCCCAGTCTATCTAATCAATACCTACTTGACATACACCACACATACTGGTGTTGCAGGCAGTATTTCCGGCTGTGTGGCTCATAGACCTCATGTAGACCCTCAATAGCCTAGCAGAGCGTTAAAAGGTGGTTTGAAGTGGAAATACCTAACTCCTGGGATTTGTGGGTCTTCCGCACAGGTGATTGGCTTCCCTGAAATCCCATCAAAACCTCCTCCCCGGCAAGCTCCAGGTCTCCAAAGAAACCCCCAGCAGCCCCCCACCTTCTCCCCTGGCCACAGCTGCGGCGTGGGGCAGCCCCCCAGGCCAGCACAGCCGGCACCTGCAAAGGACAGTACCCGTCGGACACCCCCCAGCCGGCCAGCACCTCCTGCTCCCAAACCCCCCGTCTCTCAGGTACGGAGTCGCGCCGCTGTCCTGCAGATATGGGTTTGGTGGGAGATTTCTTCTGTGTGAGGTCAGCGAAGCCTTTTTAACCTGGGGGGACGTAGGAGTTACCGTGCTCCATCTCACCACTGGACAATTACTGATAGTCCTTCTTTTGTCGTGCAGCTGACTATGACCATGCTGGACACTGGCTCACACAGTTAATTCTTCATTCAGGTCCCCTGATACCTCTCATCTGGACCTGGAGTCAGGTAGCCTGGATCACAAGGCAGCATTACCAAAATCATCTTAGCTGGAGAAGAGAGGGCTCTGGGGAGACCTTATAGCCCCTACTGGTACCTAAAGGGGCTACGGAAGAGATGGGGTGGGACTCTTGATCAGGGAGTGTAGCAACAGGACAAGGGGTAATGGTTTTAAACTGAAAGGGAGATTTAGATTGGGTATTAGAAGAAATTCTTTACTGTGAGGGTGGTGAGGCACTGGAACAGGTTGCCCAGGGAAGTTGTGGCTTCCCCATCCCTGGAGGGGTTCAAGGCCAGGCTGGATGGGGCTTTGAGCAGCCTGGTCTGGTGGGAGGTGACCCTGCCCAGGGCAGGGGGGCTGGAACTTGATGATCTTCAAGGTCCCTTCCAGCTTTACAATTCTGTGATTCTATGACGTTTTTTAGCTGCAAATCAAATAGATAATTTTCCAGAAATGAAAGGACTGTACGGATTTTTCCCTAAGCAAGCCCAGCATAGCTCCTCTTACCATCTGCCTGTATTTTATATCCTGGAAACAAGCCCTTCTGAGACTATCAGTCAGTGATAAGCCTGAGGTTCGGGACTGAGTACAGGATCACCATTCCTTGGGATGACCCCCCACATATCTTGCATTTGGCCATTCTTGGACTAAAGCCTTGGGAGCCTCAGACAAGTTCTGATGTAGAACAGAAATGGAACCTTTAGCATGTTGCATAGGAAACATTAGACTTAACCCAGACCCCATCTTACGTGAGCATCCTAGCCATGAGGTTATTTTGGGGGTTATAAGGAAAGGGTGTTTATTTACTTCTCCTTCTGACAATTTTGTTCTAAGCTTAGTACAGACCCCACATTTTTATGGAAGAGACAGCAAATTATTTAAACTGATTTAAACCCATTTTACCAAAATATTTCTCCACTAGCTTTATTAGGTTAGGGCCAGCAAAGAAGCAAAGGGCTCAGTCGCAGGGGGTAGCAGGAGGCTGGCTCCCAGGCCCTCTCTCTCTGAAGGATATAGAGGAAAACAAACCCAAAATATTTTAGTGAATGAGATTTGTTTCAAGCTCCATTGTTCCTGTGAACAGCCGGCACTTCAGCAGGAAAGAAAACTGAAACAAAAGCAGGAAGCTGACTGTAGTCAGTAAGGAATAGGTATCCTTCCCAGCTGCTTGTTGACAAGTTCCCCACGATCTCCATTGTGTTCCCTCCCCAGCGCATCCAGTCTCTTTATCTCAGTCAGACCTATTAGGTGGGACACTTTTCCTAGGATTTCCAAAAGAAACCTTGCCATTTCTGGGTTGGAGGAGAGCCGCAGGATGTAGAAGGTACAGAGGAAATAATTATTTTGTTGGTTGCTGGAGTCAGTGTCCTTCCTAGATGTTTGCAGTCTCTGCCAGCTTTGCTCTCTGGCTGTTCCTGTGGGAGCTCTTCGTGCCCGGCGGTCGGTGGGATTTAGTCTGCCTGGTCCTTCTGCAGTCACAGGGACAGCAGTAAATCCCCAAGCATCGGCTGATGCAGCGCTTATGCATAGTCTAAGGAGACTGCAGGGTTTTTTGGGTGCCCTCCAAGTTGTGAGTGCAGCTGTGTTTATTAAATCCACACACCTGTAAGCCAGTGATGTAGCACAGAGACTAAGCAGCAACAGGCAGTTCGTCCTTGTGTGGGTAACTTCTCCCCAGGGCCCTGCTTTACACTGGAATTCATTAGGCAAATGGAAAATATAATGCTCCGAGTATCCTATTAGGGACAGCTGTGTGCACAAACAAAGCAATAACGGTTGTATGTGGGTGCAGGGCTGTGTGTGTACGCACACATGTATGCACGTGTACGTAGGGTTTAGAGGCATTGTATGGGCAATCATGAGTGTATGCGTGTGAAACTTGCTTCCAACCTCAAGTGCATCAATGACGGGGCTAATTAAAAGGCCCTGGGATATAACTTCCCTCCTACTTGCGAAATTCAAGGCTCAAAACTTCTGGATCCTTTAGTAGCCAGAATTTGATGAGCTTTCAGCCTGCAGGTCCCTGTAGGAGGCTGAGGAAGGTAACCATCTTACCCCGTCTGGTTGTCCTTGGTTTGAAGCTAGCTGTCCAGCAGCATAAAGCCAGTCTTCCTGAAATTTGATAGGTGAGAAGGTCTACATGTTGAAAAGCACTATCCACTTGCATAATTGTATAAATAATAGCAGCAGCCACCCGCGCTCCCTCCTTGCTTCGGAAAGGAAGAGGTCTTTGCAAGGATGGTTTTACCTGTGTCCCTTCAGTCCTTTGTCTCGGGCTGGGGGTACTACAGGCTGAGTTGTGATGGGGACTCCTGCCCAGTCTGTAAGGTTTCTCCTGCTTTTCATTGTCCAGCCCTTAGATTGTAATATCCATGGGGCTTACTCCAAACCAGAGACGCCGAGGTGTGCAGCTGTGTACCAAAATCTGCTGTCTCAGACTTACAGAAAATTAAAAATATTATCTCTGCTTTCAGGCCAGGCATCTTTCCAGGCTGAGAATTCAAAACTGTTTCTTTCTTGCGTAGGATATTTCTAGGCCCCGGCCTCCCCAAAGAGCTTTGCCGGCTAATCCTGTCCCAAACAGACCCAGAGCCTGGCCGGGGAGCAGCCCCACCATCTCCCTGCCTCCTGCGCACCCCAGAACCCCAGGACGACTCCAGCCTGCGGCACAGGTAGGCACTGAGTGAGGTGACGGGAAGCACAGCAGCCATCCCCTCACCGTGGGGGAATAAAACTACTCTGAAGGGAGTGACCTTGCTATCATATGGCAAAACACCTTCACACACAGCCCCAACAGGTGGAAACAGGGTTGGTTGCCTTTATTGCAGAGAGTTCCATTTTCATCTCTTCATTATTAAGCATTTACTAGGTTAAGCGAAACAGTTAGCTCAGTCCTCCACATCTCTGAGCACTTCCTCAGCTAAAACGTTTGTGTGAGTGGGGTGAGTAATGAGGGTGTGCGGGACCTGGAACGGGTAGTGAAGAGTGGTAAAACCAGGAAAGTCCATGCAAGATTTGAGGACCCCAGTAAGGAACAGAAACCCGTCCAGCCTCTCTAGACATGGCTAAGGAGATGCTTTCTCTGTAGGGAGTGTTTCTCAAAAGTGTCCTTAATAAGGACCATTAATAAGGGACTTTGGGTTGCTGAGCTCAGCTCCCTGCAAGCTGGACCCCTTAACACAAAACACCTGCAACTCCACACACTGCAGGTGCTGCCTCCAGCCAACCACATACTTGAAGCCAGCTGCAAAAAGTGGAAAAAAAAATAATGCATGAACTTCGTTGTGTCACTGGTAGAGAGGAGGAGAGTTTCTGATGTGGTGCATTAGGGTGGGCATGGAGACAGGTTTCTCCCTGTAGCTGGTGTCCCGCTGTACCATCAGCTCTGGGAGAAGAAGCCAATGTGTGCTCTTTCATCAGTGCTCACCCCTTTCTCTTTTTCCCCATTTTCCATCTCACCCAGAATACTGGTGTCGGGACAACTGGAGCAGCAAATACCTTGAAAGTGGTGCAGCTGGGCTCCCGTGGGCACTCATGAACCAACTGTTCCCAGATGGCTCTGACCTTCACAGAGTGAAGACTGGGTGACCTTCATCACCCCAAAAAAACGTTCACAGCCACAGACAATGTCTTGATTCCTCCTCTCAAACCTCACCTGATTCCTGTGCAACTCAACAAGCTGCAGCCAGGCTTGGCCCAAGTGCCCCAGGAACTGAGCCGGTACATGCCAAGCTGAACTCAGCCCTCTTCTGCTGATAGCCTTTTCCATATAGGGATGACTTGTTTATACGGTATTTAAACATTATTGTGCAATATCCAATGCAGGGATGGGGTGATGGGGGCTTCACGTGTTTTTAGTCAGTTATTTAAGTGTTACCAGGGAGATCAAGCCGTGAGTGCAGGTGCTGACCACGATGGGTTTTCATGTAAGACCCAGCCCTGGGGTCTCAGCCCATCCTCAGCCCATCCACACAGCTGCAGGACCATAAATTGGTGCTACACAGAAACTGCTGCCTCCTGGGAGATCGGAAGGCAGCCGTTAATAACTTTCTTCAGCATATTCTCAGTTTACAGTGGGTGGAAAGCCAGGCCACAACAGGGAGCAAACCATCGAAATACTCCTGGTTAAAATAATTTGTGGGTCGCTACGGATTTTGATTTAGCTTTCACAGAGTGGATTAATTATTTTTCCCATATAACCATCTGCAGCAAGAGCGTTGCAACCTGTCTGTCCTCCAGCACTCACTTGTCTTGCCTCAGTGCTGTAAGACCTGACAGCATCCCCAGCGCGGCCCGTGTGCTCTCATCCGTGTCGTCGGGACACAGTCAAGGTACGACAGGGAAACCCTCTGGCCAAGATACAGAGTAAACGGCCCGAGGGAAGCTCTGCAAAAGGCAGTGCTGCAAAAGGCAGTGCCGAAACCTCCTCTCCAGCATATGGTACGGTGGATAACCAGTAGACACTTTTGCACGTGTCTCCTCAGGCTGCAGTCTGCGCTGAGCAGTAATTCAGCACGGGCTGTCTGCTCCCCATGCAGCTGAGAAACCTACCTTAAAATTGCCCAGGTGGTAAGAGAGCAGAAACATTAATGCAACACATGGTGCTTTTGTAGGGCAGCTCATTTACTCCAGGTTTCTTTCTCCAGGACATGGAGGGAGAGAGCTGTCTGTGTGCACTTTAAGCAGCTGATGGTTCTGACCCTGAGGGGACCCTCCCTTATGAATTTGGGTTTTTTTCTCCTAGAAGTTTTGGCTTTTGTACGTTTTTTTCTCAGGATTTTAAACTAAGACCTTTTGTTATGCCAAACTTTTTCTTTTTTTTTTTTTCTTTTTTTTTTTTTCTTGAAATGATGTCCTAGGAGAACACAGGGAATTCTGGAGCTATGGTTACAACAGTTCTGTTGTGTCTGATTTACTACAGACAAATCCTCAGTGTGATTGCTGCTGCACATGTGAGAAACTGTATTATTGGCATAAAGAAAAAAAGTCTTGGCTGATGGTTCTCTTTCCCTAAGCTCTACTGATTGGAAAAACACCAGATAAACCCTAAGCACTCATGAAATTTGTAGTTATATGTAGCAGCATGTTTGTAGGATGACTTAAGCCACACTAGTTTTCGCAACTTTACTACCTCTCTCTCCACAAGAAAACAGTACACACTTTCTGGCTGATTATTCCTTACCTTGATAATTTTGGACCTTTTCTTACCTTCTATATGCCTGGAAACCAGACCAACCTAAAATACTTCTCTCTGAAATGAGGGATGACAAGTGAAAGACATCAGCTTTCTGATCTTTATATGTCTTTTTCTACAGTTGGATTATATTACATCTAAACCACAGTTGGAGCAGTAAACTGGGCACATACTGCACAAACCCTGTGGTAGTACAGATTCAGCCACAAGAACTTGATCTTATATCTGAGCCCTCTCTGACGACAGTGGCATTACCCCTGTTACAACCCCTTATCTTTATCAAACAGCCACCAAAATCACGAAGAACCTTTTCACTGCATTTCATGTAAATGTGGGATCAAGCTTTTTAGAATTTCCCCTGGGCCCACAGTGCTCAGAGAACAACTGGATGTGCCCAGACCCGAACGGAAGACTTTATTGCTGGAATATCGTAAAGTCTCCAAAAGGTAGTTTTAAGTAAGTTCTTTTACATTTTTTATATGTGTGGAAGTTCAATAAATAAGAATAGGGGAACTGCAGGAGGAATAAAAGATGGTAAAATGGGATTTTTTTGAAATATGTCACTTGGGAGAACAAATACCAAAATACATCTCACTATCTCCTGTGTCCACATATTAATGGTTTACAATAATGCTCTCTGTGCATCTATGCAAATACTTGAAGAATGCAAATCATCGTGCCTTTTGCCTAGTTTTAATAAATTTGTCAGTTGTCATTAACAAATATTCTGTCACTGTGTCCTGTTTTGGTTCAAATCTTCATTTTCTATGTGGCATTTGTCCAGAGGTGGTAGGATATCTGGAGTAATAGCTTGTATAAAATGCAGTTCTAGGCAGTGAGAAGGATGCGTCCTGTTTACCAGCAATTTCTAAAATAAAATGCATAAAGTGTTATACCAATTAGGATGCCAAAAACAAAGCTGAAGTGTATTAGTTAGCTTATTTTCTGCTACCAAAGGAGGGCGCTGCTGTTTTGCTCGCTGCCCCAGATGCTCTTTCTGCTGTACTCAAGCTTTCCTTCAGCCTGTTTACAGCTATATCAGTAAAATCAGAGAAATCATTAAAAACTTTCAGATCCACGAGGAAAGGCGGGTTGTTTTTTTTTCTAGAAAAAGCCTTTATTTGCCCTTTATTTCCCTTTACATATTCCAAAAAAAAAAAAAACCCAACACTGAAATGTTATTAAATTAAGAGATTGAATATTCCTTCCCCCCGCCCCAGCCCCAAGCTGCGTTTGCTCAGCAACACCCAGAGCTGGGTATAATCAGGTTGGCATCTCAGACAGCATCAGTGCGTGCTGTGGTCCAGGGCTAACCAAGCCAGAGCTGCCTCCAGACCAAGCCACCTTGACAAGGCCACCTCAGGCTTTGCTGCTCCCGGTTTGGGATTTGCTGTGAGCAAATGGGCTCCAGTTTCTCATGCTGTAAGACCAAGTAGCAACATGGGAGAAACTTTTAACTGCAATAACATCTTTCTTTTTCACCTTCCAGCTCAAAATGTGATTTCTCCCATCCCTTCATCCTCACCACCGATACAAGTTCAAGGGGGTTTGAAGGTGAGCTGTGAGCAAGAGTCCAGGTAACATCCATGCTATATCGAGAGAGATGGAGAGGGGTGAATGGGACTGCTGTGGGATAAACGGCATCCCGACAGCTCTGCGGAGCATCACCCACTTACACCTGTTTGGCTTTTAACACACAGCTCATATCTCCCTCTAAAAAACAACAAAAACAAAGCTTTTGGGCTTAAATGATAGGAGGACAGGTCATGGGGCTCTAAGAATTGTGAGGCTCTCCAAGGACATTTGCTAAGAAAAAATAGAAAAAAAACCTTAAAATTTAGAACCACTTGTTCTTTCAGGCTGAAAAGATTTTGACAGACCACAAAGATGGTGGTAGGGTTTCTTCCAACGCAGAGCTTACCCTGCCAGAGCTTCTCAGTCTGAGCAGGGGCTGCCCTCGGACTGCTTTCACCAACCACGTCAGCGGGGCCTGGGCACCATAGCTGCTAAGATAATAAAAACAACCCCAAACAAACAAAACCCAACATAAAACTAATTAACACTGTGCTGCAGGGAAACTCCTGCATCTCACAAAAAACAAAAGCTGAAAAAGGTTTCACTGCCATGGTCCTGTAAAAACACTTCATGGCTTGGGTCCTGCCACTGAGCCTGAGTGGCTATTCCAAAATTCACCACAGTTTGCACATATTCATCAGTATTCTTGCAGAGCAAATAATTAAACGTGGATGAGCAGAGTCTGAATAGCCGGCGCGCACCAGTCAGTCCTTGTCTCTCACCTCTGTTTCAGATACTGGTGTGTATTTTAGAGTTCATGCAAGTATCTAGAAAGGAAAAAAAAAAAAAAGACAAAAATCACTAATCAATGACTCAATCAGGGCCTGAAAATAAACACATCAATGGCCACCCCAGGGGAAGGAGTGCAAGAACAAACATTAGCCCCGCCAATAAGAAGAGATGGGAAGGGGCCTCGGAGAGGAGCTTTGTCCCAGGAGTATGACCTTTCAAGAGGATTTTCATTTTCAGTGGCTGCATGTATTAAAGCCCAGTGAGGATTAAACATGCCCCTTGCTGCCACACCATTACAAACATCCAATCCAAAAGCCAAAAGTTTTGGCTTGACTCTACTGAGCTTTAGATAAGATAATGCTGGTTTTATTTTCTGCTTTTCCTTCTTTAAATTTCTCAATAGCATCTGGAATACTGCCATTGACCCAACCCCCAGACCCTCGCATAGATCATGTTAGGTGTAGATCATGAATACTTTGGGTTTATCCTCTGGGGCGATGCTGGAGTTGTCCACCTCTATCAGGATGTTTTTGTCATCTTGGGTGACTGGCGCTTGCTGTCCACTCTGGAGGACTTGTGGTAGGTTCCCTAAACTGACATCCATGTCTTTGAAGGCATGGAGCAAAAACACTCCCAAAATGATGGTAAGGAAGCCACAAACTGTCCCAATAATGTCCACTACGGTCATGGTGACCCACTCCTTAAAGAGGATGATGGAAGTTGTGATCACAATGGTGGTGAACAGCACATAGTAAATGGGAAACACCAAAGAGGTATTGAAAATGTCTAAAGACTTATTGAGGTAGTTAATTTGTGTAGTGATGGATGCCACCAGCGTGATGACTAGGATCCACGTCAATGGGTGCTGCAGCACAGGCTGGCCAGCAAAGAAGCCCTTGATGGCGATACCCAGGCCCTTCACTGAGGACACGGAGAAGGCACCGATAACGGAGCAGATGGTGAGGTAGATGAGGATGTTGCTCTGGCCATAGCGGGGTGCGAGGTAGAAGATCAGGAGGAAGCAGACAACCAAGAGGATCGCAGCATAAGCGAGAAAACCTGGAAGAGGGAGAAAAGTAACTCAAAACTGAGCAGTGGGCAAGCGGAGCAGTATTCACTGCTCAGCCCTGAGAGAGAAAACATGACCTCCTGTGTACCTGGCTCTTTCAGCTTAGAAGACATTTCATCCAGAGTGGTGACCTCCTCATCCTCTGGGGCATGAATCACCATCACGGTGCTGCCCACGAGGCTGAGCATGCAGCCCAGCTTTCCCAGCAGGTTGAGCCGTTCTCCAAGCAAATATGAAGACAGGATGGCACTGCACCAGACAGAAAAAGATCAGCTGGTGTTTGTTAAAGTCCTCTAAAGAAGGAACAGGTAAAGAATGCTTTCCTGTGATACAGGGACACAAATTTAGACTAAATTTATTGGATTCCAATGTGTTAACACACAATCACGTTGCATCTACTGATAGCTGAACCTGCAGAGAGGCAGGTGTGATCTACAGATCACAGCTCATCTATTAGCAAGGTTAAAAATTGCTAAATTCTTAACACATCCTCAGAAATATTTTCAGGGTCTACAGATTCACTCATGAGCTGTTGGGCATTAAGAAGCCCTTAGTACCCAAGGAAATGACAGTGTGACAGAGAAAAAAAAACCAACCTAACAATAAGAGAGTTACATGAATTTTAACTAAATCATCAGAACTATTAAGCTCCAGAGAAACTCTGAAGGTATTTGGGCTATAGATATATCTGTAAAAATACAGAGTTGTTGTCCATAAAACTTTGGTGCAAGACACCAGAGCAGTCCTAACTCTCAGCTTGCATATTGCATTTCACAGTAACAGTCCCTCTATAAAACCTTCAGTACCTGGTGTCATGTATTTCAATATGAATCTCCTTTTTTTTTTAAAAAAAAGGGGTTCAACCCTTTTGGCAACTGACAAAAGTATAAAAACACATCAGAGGACTCTAAAAGCTAGAAAATAAAAGGCAAGCAAAAGACAGTTTAAAAACAAGCTTGTTATATTTGACCCTTTTAGATTTTTAGTACTGTTCACAACAAGAACACACCAAAACAAACCAAATAGCCTTGAATTGGCTAAAGAGACGGATTAAGGACAGAAGTCATATTGATATTTGCAATAATTTAACCTGAAGTGTATGTGACTGCTATCCACATGCAGCATTTCCAGAAGGGCACGCTACTTAATTCAGTGGTTTCCAAATGATCCCCCCCAAAGGACAACAACTGTTAAGAAGGTTTTTTAGAAACCCCGAGCCATTCTTCCTTTCAGGCAGAATAAATCATATTAGCATCACTTCAAGTCTCTCTACCTTGCAAGAAAAACAGACAAACAAAAAAAGGCAAATTGAAAACTATAGACACATAAATCACCTTATGAGCACGCTCAGAGCCCCCAGAGGCGTGACAATAGTTGCAGGAGCAAAGGCATAGGCGGCAAAGTTGGCAGCTTCCCCTCCACCCACTAAACAAACACAAGAAAAATAAATACCAGTGAGTTACAGCATATTTTTTTGTGTTTTCTCTTGTGGGCTTGCAAACTAGTAAGATGTCAGTGAGAGAGTGGGTTTTACTATGGGTGTTTCATGCTGCTGCTTCAGAGGGCCTGACAGGGGGTGAAAATCTCTGTATTACAAATTAATGCAAGGAGGGAGGCATCCCTGGAGCCCCACACCCACCTGGAGAAGGCCTAGGGGTGCCTGGGCTTGGCTGTGTCACAGCTGCCTGTATTTACTCATTAAACCCCCACAACACTGCCATGCAGCTGCACTGAGTCTGGGTGATTAATGAGGGGGTGGGCTCCTGTGGGGGCTGCTGGGAGGCTGCTCCTCACCTACAAAGTACCTCCTTGGGGCTACTGTGTCACCTTCTGGCTGGGATTGTCCTTGTGCCTTGAGCAGTGAGTATTGTGTGCTTATGGGCTGTGCTGTGGTGGCTGGGCAAAGCAAAGTGGGGGCACCTTGAGCTGGTGTGAGAGCTAGGAAAGACTGCTCTGAAAACACCTCTGCTGCTCTTTGTACAACTGTGAGTCTAATTTGAGGAGATACTGTAGTGTGGTGTGTGAAAAGAAGGATTTAAGGCTTGCTTGCTCTAAAGCAAAGCAAGTTTTGCTCAAGAAAAGGATTACCACCAACACCTCCTTGCTATCTCCCTTCCACTGCAGCAGTAAACTTTCCTAGAGCACCCAGGCAGGCACAGGAGGCTGTTGGTGTTGTACCTCATATGCAAACCTGGCTCTTTGTGCCTTTGATGGGGTAAAACTGAGCTGGCAAGTCCTACCAGCCCTGCAGGAGGACGGTGAGAGAGATCCTGTGTGCTTCATTGCCTCCTCTCTTCTTGAGGTACCTCTGCTGATCGTGGGGGAGCTTGCCAGAACAAAAAGCTTTAAGCCACCAGATGCTGGGCTCATTCCCCACCTGATTCACAGGGACAGACCCTGGAAAAGCTGTAAACCCAGGGAAACAGCTTCTACTTACTGGTTAACAAGCCAGCCCACCAGAGCCAGTCCTTCAGGTAGCCATGGCCTCCATCTCCTGGGGAAGCAAAACACACAGGTATGCAGGAGTTAACAACCATGTTCTTTGGAGTAAGAGATGAGAAACATCCCTTTGGAGAGGGATAAATTGCAAGGGGAATAGTTTGACAGAGCAAACAGCCTGGAAGGACAGACTGTGAAGACTTGTGATCCTGTGTGGAATTATGTTGAGACAAGGAATTAGCAGAAGCTGCCACTTGGGGCTGGATAATGCAAATTCAAAAAAAAAAAAAAGCAGTTGTTTAATCCTGGGTGCCAATGGAAATAGCACCCAGCACCCTAAAGCCACAGAGGTTATGGGCCTGGGGTGCAGCCTGCCCTGCAGCGTGAAGCTTGGGGCTGCTCTTCAGCCCTGGGAGCTGTGGTCATCCTCACTGGTTCATCAGAGTGCATCGGCCCCTAAACCCAGCAATAAACGTGCCATCTCAGGTCCTGTGGACTGATCGTGTGTCATCTTGCGTGTTCCGCTTGCCTATTCGCTATGGGGCCCTCCTGGAGCAGAGGGATGAAGGATGGCAGGGGCTGCTCCATGCTGGATGTCCCCCCATCCACCCAAAGGCTGCTCCCTGGGACGCTGTCACCGGCATACTGCGCTTCACCTCATGCTGCACCAACTCGCTATGGAGTCTCACCCGTGGGCACTAAGGTAAGGCAATGAGTTTTTCCAATCTCAGTTCAAGCGCGGGTTATAGCTGTGAAAGATGAAGGGGGAGAAGCTGCTTGGCGTGTGGTGCCTTAGTGCTGCTGTACGGTCGTGGTGAGGGCTGCCTGTGTCCTGCCTCAGAAATTACCCGTGCCTTCTGAACGCTGCTTTGTATCACGGTTGTATCACAGGGATTCAGCCCGAGCTGCCAGAAATCCTAATGTTTAGTTTCGCGTGGAACAGTCGTGATGTGGCTGAGCGTTTCTGATGAAAAATGATCCTTGGCGTTGGAACAACTCAATGAGAGAAAATGAGTGAGTGTAAATGAGCAAGAATGGCCATACTGTGTTGGACACTAATCCAGCTCGGGTCTTAACCCACAAGCTGTTAGATATAAGGAGCTTGAGCCTGCTGACGTTGTGATCCCTGGCTTTAGTTTTACTGGGTCAGAGAGAGCCCGTGCTTCTGATAAGTCTGACCTGACCGGAGCTGCCAGTTACAGCAATGTTTGACCTGCCTTGGAGAAAAGTGATGTACCCAGATAGCAGGGGTGAACCACTGGGATGGAGAGATTAAAGAGTGAGATAGAGAAAGGGGGAATGAAGAGGAGGACAGGAATTTGCTGGAATCTAGCCTCTTCTGGTTCTTCCAGAACACAAATGCTCAAGTTCAAATGTTATGCTTTGGTATTCCTTAGAAATTGCTGGGTTGCATTTTGTCTGGCTGTTTGTTTTCTTAAGAGTTCTTTTTGTCAACTGCAGTTTTCTGTCATTAATCTCCAATTCCTAGTTAAACATCCTGAAAAATAGAAGGGGCGTTGCCTTGTTTTACTCGCTTGGCTCTGTTGTGTGAGGAGTTCATGGAGGGAGGGACAAGGGACATCTACAAGACAATACTGATATTTCATAGTGCAAATACAAGGTGAAAAGCAAACCCATGTGAGTTCAGCAGTTGTGTGCAGCCAGCCTAATGGCAGGAGATGGAGACAGACTTGGCACTGGCCTGTGGCTCAGGTGCTGTTGATAGCTTTGCTGGTCACCTGCTGGTTGACTCTGGACAGTCACTTCATCACCCCATGCCTCTGTATGCTCATATGACAGTGATACTGACTCCCTTTGTAAAATGATTTAGGAATTGGTCCTAGGCCAGAACTGGGAAGGAGTAGTAGTATTTTAATTATCATTATTTTGTCTTGTAGTTATGCAAGTAGGTCAGCTGCCAGGTAGGACTTACCCTGCTGCTAGAGCCAATGTTTGTAATGCTGATAGGATGTGTCCAATTCCACGGTGCAATTCTGCTGTAGGCAGTACTCCCCCAGCATTTCCCATCCATATATACGTGCACATAAACACATGCCTCACCCTAACAGCTTGGTGCTAGAGGAAAGTTATCTACACCTTGTTGAGCAACATACCTCAGACGCATCCTTTCTGAAAACCACAACCAGAGTTCAAACAGATTGCAGGGGTACAGTCCTGCATTAATAAATGACTCTTGCTAATGCGATTAAAGCCTCTGGGGCCTCATCCTTGTCTTAGTGACTTGGTGGCAAAGCTGTCTAGTGCATCAGTAAGAGTAAGAGCAGGGTCATAGAGCTGTGCTGTTCTGCTCCAGTCTGAGGCATGGGGATGACTTGCAGCTTTGCACAAAGAGAGTCATTTCAGAGAGCTTTCAACATCCTGCGTCCTCCTGGCCTTATGCTTTCCCAGGTAAGAGCTGTGATGGGCGTGCATTGTTCTTCTGGTGGGTGCCCATCTTATCACACAATGCATGTGACTTGCTGTTTGTGGTGCAAGGCAGGGGAAAGCTGCTTTTAGCTGAGCCCTTCCAGTGCAGGGCTCTGTAAACTAGCTCCTTGGCTCCAGCACAGCACTGCTCTGAGTTTCACACTCAAACATGCAGAAAAGGTCTGTCTTGCATAGCTGATGGAAGGCTGACATGTGTACCCAGAGGTATTCCCCTCCCATACGAGTGCTGAAGTTTGGATGATGCGTGTGGTTCTTTGAACAGGTGGACCTCCCCACTCCTGCCCCCCACAAAAGCCTTACCTGCCCTGGTGCCTCCTTTTTCCACCAGCCGTAGTAGCCCCTTCTTCTTGAGGATGACGCTGCTTCCAATGAGGAAGCTGGAGAAGACAGCCAAGCCCAGGCCAATGTAGAATCCATAGTTGTTTTCCAGCTGAGTTACCCAGAAGATATCCAAAGTCCCATTGTCCTGGACAGAGTCAGCTGGGTCAGCATCACTGATCACCTGGCACACGACACGGTGGGAAAGGCACGAAAGGGTGACCAGAGACCCTGTGACACCATCATGGAGATAAAAGAGCAAGTTACTGAATCAACAGTGTCTCTATTGTTCTTTGGACTCATTCAGATGTCTCTCTGCACAGCCACCCATGCTGTCACTCTAACAGCACATACCCACCAGGTCTCAAAAACCCAGGGCACCTCTTTACTCACATGTGGAAATGGCAAAGCGTTGAGTGACAGATTTATGGAGTGCAGTTCAAGCAGCTTGTTGACACTGAATGTCTGACAGTCTACACGCTGAACTGGAGGGCCACCAGATCCACTATAATAATGTCATTTGAATTTCCAAGTATCTATGCCAGACCCTCTCCATCAAACGCCAAGGTTATGAGTTTGAACTGGGCCTTATCAACACTCAACCTTGTTGATTCAAAGACTGTGGTGCTTTCCAGCCAGCTAATCCTCGCATCTGCCAGCTGCTCTGCAGCTTACAGCTTTGGCTTTGATGTTCTGTGTACCAAGCAGTGCCATGGGATCACTCATAAGACAACAACCGGCTGGTCCCAGATCAAAGCTTCATCTATACATTGCCTTTACTGTCTAATGGTTTTATTCTACCTATATGCAGAGATCCCAAGGCCTTATAAAGGACACCAAGTCCTGCCAGTGTGGAAGGACTGAAAGCAGGCAGTTTTCTGCTGTTAACACCAAAAGCACCAAGCCCGCGAGTCTCAAGCCGAGGTGTGTCTGGGTGTGTGGGTGGGGAAACTGATGAGTTTCTTCCTACCCTCACACTCCTACCACACCCAGCACATCTTCCTATTGCAAGCCTCACAGCGTAGTAAAGACACTGGGACTGGGCAACAGAACAGCCAGGTAGAGTGTCACTAAACCCCCTTACTACAAAGGGACTTTTATGTTCTGCCCAAACTTAGGTAGGAATTACGGAGCAAGTATTTGTGTCCCTGCAAGCAGGGGTATGCAACAGCTAAACTACCTGCAGTGCTGCCAGCAGCCTGGGCACGGGTCTCACCTCTTTCCTCAACCAAGAGATTGGCTTAGATCTTCTGCAGCTGCACCCACGTGTCCCCTGCACGTGTGGCTTGGGGGTTTGGATCCCAACTGGATCCCAATTTTTTCTAATGGAAAAAACATCCAATGACTTTCTAGATGAGTTTCCAGAGGTTCCCTAATAAGGTTTCTTTTCTAATGGAAAAACATCCGTGATTGTAGAAATAGTTCCTGGGGAACAGGGGGGACTGTCTTGCCCCCTCAGCTGGGTGAAAGTCTCAGCAATGTGCTAGTGGCCACAAGCATAAGGCAGTGGGATGGGGTGATTACCCACTGCGTTAGGTAATCTTTAAGGGGGGAAAAAACCCCAAACCTAGCTTAGTTTCTCCGTAACTGCTGTAAGGCTGTGACAGTGCAGTGCTCGCTGCTGGCAGAGCACTGGCTTGTGGATAAAGGGAGGTTTCCCAGACCTATACAGACCTCAAAAAGAGGAAAAGACCCCCCCCAAACCCAGAAAAACAGAGCAGTGACAGAGAGCAGCCCCAAAGCTGGGTGGGGATAAGGTTGGGGGTGCTCCCTGTCCGTGAGGACCGTCCCGCTGAGCCCCGGGGCTTGTCCCGTTCTCCCCCTACGCTGCCGGCCCGGGGGGCACCCACCGTTGCTGCAGCTGCCGTTGGTCTCCAGCGGCTCCATCTCCTTCGTCCTCCGGGCGGCTCAGAGCATCCCGGCGCCGAGGGCTGGAGTCGCTGCTGGCGGGACTGGGCAGGGCTGGGCCGGGCTCCCAGCACACCTTCCCGGCCGGCTCCTCCTCCGGGACGGGGCTGGGCGCTCGCTGGGCTCGGTGCACCGGCAGCAGGTACCCCAAGAAGCTTTGCAGGTACCCCTGAGCAAGCCACCGTCCCGTGTGTAAGCCTTGTGCCCTGGCCCCAGTGTCCTCTACCTGCTGGAGGTTTGAGGGGGGCCAGGAGGAGTGGGTGGGTTCACCCATATGGTGGAGAGCAGCAGGTGGGTTCAACACCCCTTGTATAAGGCTCTGCTGGCTCAGCCCAGACAGGGCTTTCTCCTCCTGGAGTGGGTTTTCTTACCGCAGTGGTTGGGAGTGGGAGGGAAGGGGAGAAGGTGCTGTGGAAGCAGGAGGCTGAGCTTCTGGTGGGATGGGGTGTGAGCCCGGTGGAGGTGGCTGAGCTGGGGGACACTGGGAATACACAGGTTGTGCACGCTGCAAAACTGAGGACCTTATACATGTTCAGAGGGCAGTGGAATGGAAATTAAACATGAGAAATTAAATCCTGAACAGTGTTTGTGCTCCTGAAGATATCTCCTCTTACTAAAAGAGACTCTAACTGCAGTTAACACAGCAAGGAAACATTTCAGAAAGTGTCCCGTCCTTGAAGCATTGGCATTTATTATTCTCCAGTTAGTACTGAGGCTGTAGGTACAGTAGGTTGTAGGACTGAAGGGCAAGGCTGGGGGGCTGAGACATAGATGTCTAGTGAAGATGGATATATCCTAATGGAAGTGCGGGGTGTGGGGTTCCCTGCATCATGTACTTGCTGGGCAAAGGCATGTTCCTGCCTGAAAGTTGGGCCAAATTTCCCTAATGATCCTTCCTGACATTTGAGTTGTAGCGGGAAAGGCCAGGCTGCTGGCAAACATGCATTTGAAAAAGAAATATCTACAAATAGGTCGAGGGAGGTCATTCTCCTTCTCTATTCTACAATGGTGAGGCCACAACTGGAATACTGCATCCAGTTCTGGGACCCCCAGTTCAAGAGGGACAGGGAACTACTGGAGAGA
>JAOTQQ010000052.1:47774470-47803485 GCA_026546715.1 Gallinago undulata | reverse complement strand
CTGCTGTAGCAGGGGAGTTGGACTAGATGATCTCTAGAGGTCCCTTCCAACTCTGACAATTCCATGATTCCATGAAATGACGTGTAATGGTAAGGGCACATATCTGATGTAAAGTGTTGTGTAGCAGGACACAATTGCGCCAAACTTAACCGCCTCCATGCTGAATCCCAGTGATGAGAAAGTCAGCTCCAGACCATAGGTTCCTCCATTGCTGAGGCTCATTTTATACCCTTTTATTTATGACTATTCAGTTGACAAGCCCCATCATGGCCCTGTGGCTCAGCCCATACCATGGATTGGGGGCTGTAACTCCCCCGTCAGCTCCCCATCCCACTGCAGCCAACACGTCTCTTGCTAATATTATTAATGCGTTGACTATTTTAGAGTTGCACAGGGGTGTGTTTTGCCTTCATCCGCACCCTCCTCTGCCGACGTCTGTCCTTCTGTGTTTGTGCACGGTGAATGTGTGTACACAGAAACCTGCAGCTGATACAAAAGCCTTTTGTTGCAGCAGGAGCCATTAGCCAGATTTTGCTGTAGGTCAGCAGAGATAAGTAAAACCAATAATAAAGCTAATGGCTTTTCTTTGGCAAGCCCGCATTTGAAGGTAGAAATTGTATCTGTCATAAGGCAATATAAAGATGTGAGATCTGTAAGACCTGCAGGATCTGAACATGTCTGAAAATTTGCTTTGTTTCACCCATAAAACATATTACTTGTTACTACAGATGTTGCCCTTAGACCATGGAGCTGCAGCTTTGCTAGCGCCGCGTGGCTCCTTCACTCAGCGCCCGATCCTATGTCTCTGCAGGTCTTTTCTCCAGCAAATGTAACATTCCGGTGTTTTGTGACTCACTGGATTTTAGGTCCGTTCATCACAGACCTGAGGGTCACGCTGGCTGGGAGAGACGCTGCCAGCCAAATCCCACGTCCTCCCCTTTATCCCAGGAGCACTTGATAATCAATCCAAATGGCGCGGCAGTGGGATTTGATGAGGGGAATGAAACACGCGCTGATTTATCAGTGATGTGGGAGCAACCTCTGCTGCTGTTATGCAGGCAACAGGCACCCTGGGCAAGACAGTGATGGCAGGATTTGGCCTTTATTTAGTAAATTTACTTGCTGATGCTGGTTGAGAGCTGTTCATGCGATGTGTGAATAAGAAGCTGATTGCAGAAACCGAGGTGATGGCTGAGTGGGACAAGTGTTGCTGTGGATTCAGTGCTGACTGCCTGCGGGAACTCATGTCCTACCTGTCCCCTCGTGGGCTGTTCCGCCTGCTCGCTCCAGTGCTGAGGGGCACTGTGGGGCTCTCCCCTTTGCTGGACCTTCTCCAGCACCCTGAGGTCTTCCTTGTAGCTGAGGAGTCCTGGTGGTGCTGTGGTTACTGACAGTTGGACTGCATCCAAAATCTTTTCTGAACTTTTGTGGGTGAGCGCTGTTGACGTCTGTGCAGAGCACAGTTCCCCACTGCACATGGAGGGGTGTTGGGGAGGGAGCAAATTTTTATGGAAGGGATCTGGGGTTAAAATAATCCTTCTTTGGTCGTGGTGATAAATGACTGCCACAGAGTGAGTGGTGCGGTCAAAAGCAAAAGGTACTCTGGGCCACAGCTTTACCTTCCCCTGCCAGTTTGATTTCCTAAAGGAAATATGTGTTTATGTACCACACTTCATCCCCAAAAATATTTGACCCTGTGGATCACTTTCGCTAGATTTGACAAGGGGTGAGATCTCTGATAGAAGCTGTTCTCAGCTTTGGGAAGAGAGGAGACCCGACAGGGAAGATGTCTAAAAAGGAGGGGACGCCGCAGCGTGAGCTGAGTCTATCAGGCATCAGGGAAGGAGTGTTCCTGGTTGTCACCACCGTGGGAAAAGCATTAGTCAGATCTTGCAATCAACTATAGGACACAAGTGTCACTTATTTCTTTCTGCTGCAGGGGCTGTGGGGGTGTGGTACATAAAATCATTGCATCACAAGAGCTGCGTTTGATGGATTTAGCAAGGCTGTGTATGACACTAGGGGAGTTAAGAGCCAGGTAGGATTGGCATGGAATTGCCTACTATGCCTAGTCAAGGGCAAGTTCAGACTGATAACAATAAAGCAGGGATGCAACCAATGCCTCTGGTATTGGTTCATATCCTCATTTTAATGGGAAGGCTGTAATTAAGGGAATTCAGCTCCAAGCTATGACCTCACTGGTTGGTACTTGCATCAGATGTTCCCTTCAAAATAACTCATCAGAAATCAGGGAGTTTTCCTTAGCAACTCATCTTCTAACAATGCAGTTCCTCCTGAAATACTGGTTTCCAGGCCAAATACTTGACTGGAATCCAGGGGGTAGAGCAAGAGAGCTTTGCATGCAAATAATCTCTTTAGCAACATCAAAAGGCTTTTCTTTCCCCTGCTCTTCTCTGCTCATCTCTTTTATGATCTGGAAAAAAATGATGGAAAAATACTGGGTATCAATCAACCTGTGTTACAAATAATAGTGTAAGTATCCTGCTAACAGGTAATGGAAACTTTTGCCCTTGGATGTCTGGTAGGCACAGCTCCTGTGGAAACTTTCAGAGGGTTGCAATATTCTGCTATGGCTTTCTATAGTTGTTTTATATCATTTATATCTTTTATATAGCTATTTGCTGCTTCAAAGAGAGAGTAAATCCTTCTCTTTCTGACAGTGACCTGATTGTGCAGGGGTTAAAGGAATTGCCTGGTGTTCAGATGATTGCAGCACTACGTGAAAAGATGCTCAAAGCTTGAAAGACTGGACTTTGTTGAGCAGACAGCTTTTAATTCAGCCTCTCTCAAGGTAACCATCTGTGCAGTGGCTGAGGTTGTCATTTCATGCTGTAAGAGTTTAGACACCACCACCACCAGAGAGTTCCCAAGCCTGTTGCACCCCTAGTGGGTTCCCACACTTGCTGTAGTGCTCTCCTTGTGCCAGTGCACGTTCCTGTGGGTCTGAGCTGTGGGGCAGCTGAGTGATCCAGGGTCATTAAGCCATAAAACACACCCCAACACGTTTCTCCCAGGGCTGTTAAATTTTTTATGCAGATCAGTTCAGTGATCCAGGTCACTGTGGCCCCATAAAGCCTGTGTGTTGGCAGAACAGGAGTGGTGGGTTGGTTGGTGCTGGATAAGGAGGTGGGTGTTCAGCCTTAAGGCGTCGGAGCAGCAGTGGGTGCTACTGGGTGAAGTGACATGCAATCAGTAGATCCTTTGTTTGCAGACCTCTTATCTGCCAGATGTTTGCATCAGAACTCTAAGTCAAGCAAAGCTAGATGTGAAAGGCACTCCTGGCTTGCAGAAGGGGTCACAGAAAGGGTCATTTTGTTATGCTTTCAAAAGAATTAAATAATCATCAATGAACTGCTCTTCACATTGGTGGACTGCCTTTAATCTGAGGATGGAGACATATTTGGAAACATTAGGAAGAAGAAAAATGTGGGGGTTTATCTTTGCTGATCCCTTAGGGGTGGTTGTCCAAAATTTATTCCCTGATAGTATTGCTTCTGGCTCCAGGTGGCCATGCAGCATGTGACCTCTCAGAACTTCTTAAGGCTGCTGTTAGTACTGGGGTGTCTGCAAGACAGCAGCTAAAATTAGTTTAAAAGAAGAAGAAGAAAAAAGAAGTATTGATGGAAGAAAGGCTGAAAACCAAACAACCTGCCTGGTATCTGTGGCTGAGTTAGGAAGAAAGTTCTGCTCTTCTCTCTGCCATTCCCCGTTGCAGAGCCATGTTGAAATCAGTAAACATTGGGCAATTTTGAACCATCAGGCAAATAATCCTCTGTAGCAGTGTGTTACACACAAAGCTGCAGGCACATCATGTGCCCCGTGACTCAAAGCACATCAGAAGGATCAACAGAGCTGCCTGGGCATGGTGTAAAGTCCACTTCCGATTTTCCATGAAGAATCATTGCATTTTTATTTCTCTTAAGCTAGGAAACTGTTCCCATGAGGAAACCTTGGGAAAAAGCTATGAAAGTCAACATCATTTACAGTATTTTATCTAGAGCTGATGAAGCGTAAGTGCTCCAACTCCCATAGATCCATGTCAGTCCTTTCACCCTAATTCTTCAGTACCCAGAAGGTCTTTTCCCTTCAGTCCCCACTGCTCCTTCTGTGGTCAACAACCACGACTGCTCCTCGGATGCTTTTAACACAAACCTACAAATGGTTTCAACTGAAAACTTGGAAAAAAAGTAACAAAGAGAGTTTTCTTGGAATAAAAAGGTCCCAGTTGAGTTGACAAGGCTGTGGTAATGAGAGGAAATTAGCTCCCTAGTTTAGCTTTGAGTAGGGCCTGTCAAATTCTAATAAAATAATTATATAATTCCTCCCCTCCCCCCCCCAGCCCTCTTATACTAAAGCATGTTTTCAAATGAAAATTTGTTGCGGAAGGATGTTTTTCTCAAAAATTATCAACTCTTTGATAGCAAAAATTGTTTGCTTGATTTGGTGTTGGCCACAAAGCTTCATTTTTTTTTGTTTTTGACAAAAGCTCAATGTTTTTATTAACAAAATGCTGCCATTATTCTTCTTAGCTTCTTCTTTGTGCCAGGTGCAATCAGACGCTCTCCCTAAATAATAGCTATCACAACAATGATGACACCACAAGGTAAAGTCTGCCCATTTCATGAATGAGCCCAATTTTTATTTCTCTTCATCACAAAAGTAATCCCACATTTGTTGTACACACTGTTGGTTGCTGTGTTACGGGACATATCACTATGTACCAGATGCTTTACTCTTGCAGAAGCATTTCTAATGGAGATGGCAGCTTCTGTTAGCTGAATTTTGGAACAACAGCAAAAAATAATAATACAAAACCAAAATATCATCTTCAGCTGCATAGCAAATATGGATCAAAAATTTAACACCGTTATCAGATCACGAGCGTAAATATACCTCACCATAAATAAAATTCATTGTACAAAATAACTCAAGCAGCTTTTCATACAAATATGGTACATTTGACAAGTTTTTGAGAATATTTTCTTGTTTTTTTACACCTTCAGTTCTTTTTTTCTTTTGTTCTCAAACACGTATGAACCTACTGGACTGAAGTAATGCAGGAGAAAAAGGACTAACGTGTTGTTCAATGCTAGTAAGTGCTGTCAGAGTTTAAAAGGAAAACCACTGAAGTGCTGAGCTTGAACTAGTTTGCTTCCCCTTTCTATTGTATCATTGAAAGTCAAGTGTAGCATCATCCAAGGAAGGCAAGTGCACTGCCAATAGTCACATTTTATAATGTCAAAGCTGGAGGGAATATAAAAATAACCTAGTCTGACTTCATTCATGACACAGGCCATCCTTTCTTCCCCCTCTAACTTCTGTAGCGAGCCAACAACTTGTCTTTGAAGTAGGCATTCCAAGTGGTGGCTGGTAAACCTTGGGGAGCGTGCAGACTACTTCAGAGTAAGCAGGAAAATGTAGGTAAAAAAGCAAGCTTATAGTCAGTGGACTTAAAGTATCCAGACAGGGGTCCCCATTTCCCTAGAAAAAAAAGTACTAGGGAACTGCAGATTGTAAAAGGCAGAAAACTATAGGATTAGAGCTTATCTGTGAGGAAAACACCCAAACTTGGCAGAAAGTTTGGAGAATATGCCTGACCCTGTGGCAATCTTTTACTATTTAGCCCTACTGTCACAATTTTTTTCCTTATTTCCGTTAACAATTATGACATTGAAAAAAAGGGACAGGAGGAAGAAAATAATCAATTTTCGTGGAGTTCTTTAAAGACCTAAGCCTGGATCTCTTTCAGTGAAGATATACAATCAAGGAGGGTTACAGAACTGAAGCTAAAGACTATTTGCATCCTTTAGATAATAAAAGGGCAGTAACATCAAACCTCAGAAATGAAGACCATAAGATTATTCCTAGCTGATATCTCATACTACTTGAGCAACAAGGCAAAACATCTGTGTACACTCTACAGTCAAAAAACACTTTACGTTTTGTTCATGCACTTTGGACATTTTGCTCAAAACATTTCAGCCCTCAGAATCTGAAGGGATTTTGCAATTTTGCCAGCAGATCTGAGGGCAACAAATAGATTTCATTTACCTGTTCTTTCAAGTACAAGCAACTGTATTTTGCAGGGTTTCAGGGAATTACTATGGCAAAACTACAGCAAAAGAATGTAAAGTGATATTCGTGTTTAGGTAAAATATCTCATGGCTCACTCCAGACCTAAACAGATGAAAACTGGTGTTTAAAGTCACCTTACTATATCCTATTTTGTCCAGGTAGCTGAGACTGGGCCGTGTGGTACAGTTCATCCTTCTGTATTAACTTCTCCCTCGTACTGGTTTCTAAGAAGGCTCCAACATCCCACACCATGTCAGACGCAGTAAGACATTTAATTTGTGCTGTGCTCAGAGGTGGCTCTGAGAGCCAGACAGGGGCTTGTGCCACCTTTTCAGCAACACTTTCATACCAAAATAGCAAGCACTTACTATTAGGTCAGGAAAAATAGGATCTTGATTGGATCTATCTTCCTTGTATCTTGTTTTCCACAAAAAATAAAGTGCTTGATTCTCCTCTTCCTTTTAAAAATATATATCTGTAGATACCCTTGTTCCAGTAGTGTAGAAGTGTTGGAAAATGATGGAAAACCAGAACTGACATCCGTAGTGGAAGAGTAAATAGCGTGCAAGAGCCCTGCAGTGTCATCAGGTCCCAGATGTTCTTCTGCTGCTCTTCCTCACCACACAGAGGGAACAACTTGCCTTGCTGGGCTGGGTCCTTCCCTGCTGCTCAAAGATTTCAGCCAGACTTCCTGAGATTTCATTTTACTTTCAGATTACTGTGCCACACAATTTCCTCCCTGCAGTTTAAACGTTGGTTTCAGTAATTAAAGGAAACTCAAGGTGTGAAAATGTCCAGCACTTTTCACATGTGGGGTATTTATTGATTATCAAGGGAGTAGGTGATAAGTGTCTGCCAGAACAAAGTCATCCACCCAGCAAGATCTGCTCTTGCTAATAGTTGTGTGCTGGCTGTTGTTTCCAACTACAAAATACTCCAGCTGGGACATTTCTACTAATTAATTGTATGTTCCCTCTGAGAGAATAAATGCCCAGGCTCTGCCTTTTTAACATCTGTAATAGCATGCACTTTACAAGGCATGATGAAATGCATGAAAGAAATATGTATTGTGACATCCGTATAGTGTAACAGCAATGATCTGCTGTGACCTGGCTCAAACTGAGAAATTAAAATATTGCCAGTGATGAGGCTAGCATCGTTTTCTCTTGGAGCATGTGGTTTGATCTCCTTTAACTTCAAGCACAAGCTCTTGTATCACGTCAGTGACACTACTGCGGGGAAGCAGGGAAGACCATGAGTTCTGAAATTCTCCTTAAAGTTCCTATTGAATTTGTTTCTCAATATCTGGGGAGCTTAGATTAGCTGAGTGGGAAACTCCAGTGTTCCCTCTGAATGCCTTTGAGCCTGGAAAATTCTGGGTTTTTTTAATGCTTATCCTGCGTTTTACCTTTTCTATATAACCACATCATTTCTGAGTGATGGGAAGTTTCCTAAGCCCTGCTGATAGTCACTGTTCTCTGATTAAAGACAGTTGGTCGCTGTGCCACTAAAACAAGGGAAAAGAGCATCCCAGAACATACACACAAATTACACATCCCAGCTCTCATCCTTGGCTGAAGATCAAAGATAACGTATGGTCACGGTAACTACACCTGTCTCCTGTCAGGACCAGTGATTAATTCCACCCAACTTATTATGTTCAAGAACACATTCACATGAATGCAGCCTTTTCTGTAGTCTGTAAGAAATCTTTAGTCCTTGGAAGATGTGTCTCCGGGGAGAACCCTTAGCATTAAAATAAGTAGACGTCCCATAGCAGGAAAAAAGCCGGACCATTTTCTCTTTCCCCAGCTATGGAGTGCTGAGGAGTTATTTGGCAACTATATCATTGCTATTCTGAAATCCTTGTGCCAAAGCTCCCCGAAAAAGATGCTTAAAAAGCCAACGACTTGGCAGAGAGCAGGAAGCAAGCCCCAGCCTGGGGCATGCAGTCATCCAAGACCAGTCCCTCATGGCTCCTCTGCACCCATCACTTGATCCTCAGGCTGCTGCCACAGGTGACACCCTGCCTTCATCCCTTCTTCCCCCAGCGAGTGGATCAGGGGCTTGTCTGCAGACCCTCCTGCTCCATGGCTGGTGGCACATGTCACGGAGGGGGATCAACTTACCCCATTGCTTCTGGGGTGGGAGCGGGCTCCCAGCGCTGTGGAAGCCCGGAGCTCTTCCACCAGGGCCCCCACACTTGGGGCTGCAGTATGGCTTCAGAGTGATGCGTTCGACTGGATGAATCACAGGGGAAAACCGGACCACTTCATGGAAGAAAAGCACATTTCGCCCACCCGCCCCCACCCACCCCCAAGTCTGAAAGCTACAAGTAAAACCGATCACAGGGATGGTACAGAAGAACATGCACTCAAACAGGGCCAGATGGGAAGATGCATCCTTGGGCGTAGTAGGCCTACCCAGTCTTTGTTGCCAGGTCTCACACTGTTGAGTTTACCCCTCATAGCTCTTCTGGGTTCAGTCCCTTCTCCCTTCCCAACCCCTGTGGGGTCCATGTCCACACTAGCAGGTGGTGGCCAGCGACTGGTGGATTGGGGGCTGGAAGCAGCGCACATGCTCCACTGTGGAACTGTCTGTTTCCACTGACTTCATGTACTTGTTTAGGATGGCAAATATCTCGTTGTTCAGGATCTGATACTTCCTGATCCTGTCGGCCATCTTCTTCAAGGGCTGGAACGATGGTGAGGGAGAAAAACAGCAGATGAAGAGAGTCTTATGTCATCTGGCCCGCTAGAATGCTGCTGAGAAATCTTTGCTAAAGCAAAGCGGCTATAACACATGTTACAGTTCCACTTAGCACCTCCCAGGGACCGGTGACTCACTTCATTATAGGGTTTGATGACTCAAGGCAGAGCATTAACAAGGTCAGTGAGTGGTCCTAAGTTAACTGATCTAAAGTCTAGACTCCCAGCCGCTTATTGATAAAGCCACTGAGATCACAGGATGGTTACTGGAAATGCCAGCTTCTCTTCTCCAGCTTCCCAACCCCAGGAAGAAAGCAAAAGCTTTGGGAGAAAAAGGATTTGACCGTCAAGCCAATTAAAACCTTGCCTCTCTGCTGAGACTGCAGATGGAAATCTCACAGCAAGCGTGCCCAGTTTGAATAAGGTTAACACCGGGCATAGCTGCAATTTATGAGTTTGGACAAAGCAAGACAGAAAAGAGAGACACAAATGTTCTGGTTCAAGTCCTTTGGGACCTCACCCTTCAACTTACCACATTTTTTATGATTTCATCCTTGCCGTCCTGCCTCTGGACCTTCAGCAAGTGGTAGCAGAAGTCAAAGAGGTCAAAGCGCCGTTGCTGTCCAAGGAGAACAATGATAGAGCAACCTGCCCAGTTTAGACCATCTCCAAAGCACTGCCTGGAAGGAGGACAAGGTGATGGGATGGGGAGAGATAACAGGATAGAGTTAGGTAAGAGAAGTCCTACCATGGTACAAAGAACTTTTTTCAGTGAATTCCTAGGGAAATCAGATTCAGTCCTACTCCTAGAAAGTGGGTGTCCACCTAGAGAAAATGAACTCAGCAGGAGACACACAGAATTACATCAGGGCCAGGCTGTGCAGGGTGAATCACATGGCACAATGGATGAGGACCTTGCCTCTGACTTGGGTTGTTGGCCCATCTACCCATCTCCTTCTGCATGTCACCTGTTCAGATAAAAAGCTCTCTGGGCATCTCTTTGTGTCCACGCACAACAAAGTCCTTTCACCAAGGACCCATGCTCCCCCTCTACCTCTACACTGGCTGAAGCTGTAGCTGAGGGCATAACAGGGGCTTGCTGACCCCGCTAGCTTGCAAGTGGTGCTAATGGCAGAGCTGACCGATGGACACTCACTCTGCAGTGAACTCGTTGGTGCCCACAGGGATGCAGTACACAAACTGCATGGCACTCCAGAGCCGGTGGAACTCCACGCACTCATCCACGTGCATGACCCCATTTGTCGGGGGTGGCCCACGCCAGATTGGGTCCTGCAGGTAGCTCCTAATCCTTGTCAGGATCACCTCGAACATGGACAGCCCGCAGCATAACCGCTCCTTGGTCAGCAAGTCACCCTCCCGGGCAATGGCTATTTGCTGAGGAAGAGGACAACCAAAGAAACAGAAGTGACAACGTGATACAGATGTACCCTCTCACTGGACTTAATGGTTCCCGGTCTCCCTGGCTCTTTCCAAGTTAGCACACACCCCATGCATGGTCCAACCTTACCTCTGATGGCTGCTCCCATGGCACTCCCCACCAGAGAATACTCATCCCTCAATCAGAAGAAGGCTTAATGTTGTGCTTAATTATATTTCACCAACCTAATATCTTTTGAAATAACTATGTACGTCAGAAAACAAAAGTTGAAGGTGAAGCTCTGATCAGAAATACTGATCCTTAATTTTGCTAGCACGCTGTTCTGTTCTATTAGTGCTACTCAGTGTTGCTGGGTTTAATGTCATGATTTCTGCAGATTATGAAAATAAAACAGTAGACCCAGGGACATTTTGCTTCCCAGGATATTGCCATCATCTCTTTAAAATGTAGATAGCCTATGGCTTTCTTGGTTTCTTTTGTAGGTAGGGTTAAAAAGCTCTGAGGAATATGATAAGCCACTGGAACCTTAATACTGGAAAACCTGTGGTTTATAAGAAAGTCAAATAATATTTTTTCCAGATGTGAAAGTGTGGAGAATTTTGGTGACGTCCCCACTCAGAATTACATGTACAAATCTGGAATGGCTCCACTGGATGGAGTTCATTTGGCTTTGACACTAGAGGAAAATTAGAAGAGAATTGACTTCATTTCAGCCCCACTGCTCCCTGAGAGAGAAAAAAAAAAAAAGGTGTGGGGGGGTGGACTTTAAATAAGCAGGGGCACATCCCGGTATGGGAGCACTGACCCCCTGAGTGGGGCCGGGGTGCAAGCCTGGAGTTTGCTCGCTGCCCTGATACCCTCTCTCTCTGCTGCCCATTTCCAGCGGTGTTACTGACTTTTCTTTGCAGCGCTGCCAAAACTAACATGGGAAAGGGGGGCCGAGGGCTGTTGGAGTCAGGCCAGCGCCTGCAGGAGGCTCCGGCTCCACCGTGCTCACCCCAGGAGGCAAGTGGCTGCCACGGTGCCCTGGCTCCTCAGGCAGAGCCTTTTCCTCCCCCTCTCACCACTTTGGCAGAGGCGTGCAGAGCAAGCGTGACATTTACTGACCGCCTGCCTGTCCCAGAGGACTTCCCGGAGCTTTAAGTAGTTTTTAAGCATTTGGTCCCTTTCCAGCTGTCCCTGTAACGCCTATAAAGACGTCATCCCGACCAGAATCACGGTGGGGGCTCAGAGCAGCTGGTACAACGGGCAGGCACATGTCCTGGCCAGACATTAAGAACATGAATTATGCTCGGTTTACTTGGGTGATCTTTATTCCACTCTAAAAATACACGAATGTCCCTGCACATCCCCTTTCCTGACTATTAGTTTATGCTGGCAGAAACCTAAAGCATTCTTAGTTTGATGGCATTATAATTCCTGCTTGTGCCACAATTTCAAGGACGTTCTGGGAACCTCAGATCAATTAATGTTCAACTAATAGCAAATATCAAGGGAAAGCTGTATTGCTGCGCAGAGGCCAGACTGGGTCTGGAGTCCCTAGATTTGTTAAACATGGGAATGATATCACTAGTTTCATGGCATGCACTTGCATATGTTTGCTTAGCAAGTAAACATTTATTTTATCCAGCTTGTTTTTATAACTAAAGGCTGTATACTTATTCTCCTCACCTGCTCCGAACTGTTATGGGTACAGATCTCCACGCACTAGTCTGCGATGGCAAAAGGGGGACAGAAAAGAAGTAAAGCCATTTCACAGATAAATTAGGTGCTAGCATTACTGTTTGCTAAGAGATAGTGATAGAACAGGTACTTTTGAGAACAAACTAGTCCGATGATCTTAATACACTGTTCTTAATATTCTTTACCTAGAAGGGGACGTATTTGGTGTTCAAAGGATGTAGTGCCACTGAGCTACACACATTCACAGACAGAATTTGGTTCTAAAATCCATCACCCTAAGACCAGTCTCCAATACAGGACTGTTACCATTGGGTAAATATTAAACACGATGAAGGCAGCTGGAGAGCTCTTATTTTTGTGGCCAGATCTGCCTCACAGTCTGGGGTCCCACTGGTCTCTAAGATCAGGAGAGGAAGGGTGCTCTCTAGATAAATTCTCAAAGGATGTCCCTGCGCTGGCTCTGCTATTCCTCCTGTCTTCAAAATGAAAGGCTCCTATTATTTCCAATGAAAAAATTAGACTAACCAAGCACTTTTGAAAATCCCTTACTATGTACTCCTATGATCAGCATTAAAAGGAAGAAGATTCCTTTAATGAACCCCTTTGACACATACACCCCCTGGTTCTCTATGAATAACCTATGAAACAGCTGCCTCTGGATTTGCAATGCAAAACAATTACAGACAGTTTTCCTGCCATTGGACAAATCTGGTTGTGCCAGACCTCTTTTACAGTTTGTTAATTGGCAAACTTGCAAGAACAGTACCCAAAGCCTGCAAAGAGTGATAGATCCCCACTAACTACAACAGCCTCTGGCTCAGCCCCTTCACAGCATGTAATTAGATTAAATGCATAGGGCCACCTTTTGGGAGAGGCATCTAGCAGCCAACTTCTGCTCAGATTCTGGACATTTGCTAAAAGGCACTTATGCGTTCTGCAGGAAAAAAATCCCATATGGCCTGTGTCCAAAACTGCATTTCCAAAATGCATGTCCAAAACTGCATAAGGAGCAAGCTTAGAAGCTATGGAGGCACCTATACAAAGTGACTCTTGCGTTCATCTGAGCTCAAAAAAGATCTGGTACTCAGCTGTACCTCTGTGATGAATATGGGAACAGGTTACAGAAAAATTAATTTTAAGCGGGACATGAAATACCTTTTCGTTTTTGTCATCATCATAACTATGGCAGGGATAAGCAACGAGTGGACTCTAATAGCAGATTTCAATGATGAATTTGCATGGAAAGAAGGAGAGATAGAAACACCAACACAAAGACACAAAAACACAGAGGTGAATTCTTTTTCTCGAGTGTCTCCTTTAAAAGGAAGCCAATGGGAAATGAGGGAAGTGTCTATGAAGTAAGACAAAGCCCTCAGTTAAATGGCCAATTTTTTTTTTTTTCATAAGGTTTCCAATGAAGCAAAGTTCAAGATGTCATTGATCCATCAGAAAAACAAGAACAAAAATTAAAAACTTCCTGCCTGCCGTAGATCTGTCACCTCATACATCTGTTCGTTCCACTCCCTCAGCAGTAAATACAGAAAAAGGGTGTTGATTCATTAATCATTTGAATGATTTTTATCCCATAAACCCCACTAAGCAGGCAGTGGAAGTTTGGCTATTGGTATCAACGGAGCTCAAATTTACCCATTACATTAATCAGTCTAAGGAGATATTTTTAACAGGACTCAGTTTCTGCACAAGAGATCTTTTCCAAGCAGAGACCCATCTCAAGAAGATACTTAAATGGAGCTGTAATTTTAAGCATGTGCTGAAGCTCTAAGCATGTGCTAGGAGGGAAACCATTCTCTGATGTATTCCTTGACAGGGATGAGCTTAAAAATATACCATACTGCAGCCCTGAAATGGGATCCCCAAAAGCGATGGCAATTTGTTGAGTCAGGGACAGACCTGCAAAGCTTCCCTTGAACCACCCCAGGGATTCTCCATTTTTTTAAAACGGAGAAGGAGAGTTTTTCAAAGTTGTTCTTAATCAGAGCTGGCTTCTAGCACGCTTGCCTTACAGCTCCCAGCCAGCTCTCCAGACTGGAGGCAGCAACACACCATCTCTGGACCCACTCACAAATTTCCCTTCAAAGTGTCTGCTAGGGCAAGGATTCTGATTCTCTTGTCCAATTGATGTTTTGAAAAAAAAAAAAAAAAAAAGGATCAGTCTCCCAAGGCCACACAGGCCATCTGGGGACTGCTGTGAATTCTCAACAGCCATCCCTTTCAATGAAATCCTTACCTGCGGAGTGCCCAGCCTCTCTATTAAGGGAACCAGGTGAAGTGGGGCATACTTGGCTTCGAGACGCTTCATGCGCACCTCCAAGCGTTCTCCTTCTGTCAAGCGAGCAGCAAACAGTGAAATGAGAGGAGGAAGTGGAGACCCGCAATTTCCGCCGAGTTTGCTCAGAGCTGCCCCCCAGCAACCATCCAACGAGACTTTGGATCAGTGAGCCAAACCGACAGCAAATGAGGGAACCAGTGATGCAGAGAAGGGAGGGATGTGCGATTGCAGTCTCAGCAGCAGCTTAATCACACATGTCCAAAAGCATGTTCCTGTTCCTGATCAATCCTGTTGAGATGGACATTTCATGCTGTCATTCTCCAAAGAGGCTGCAAAATGGCTTTAAAACCTTAAGGGAACCCCCAAACTGACTAAGGTTTCAGTCTGTAACTAGGCTACAGAAAATGCACCCTTGGCAATTGTTTCCACCTGTCTTTTGGCTGTATCCACTGATCTACTTCGAGGGGGAAGCAGGGCCAGAACTAATCCTCAGCAGAAATGAGAGAGAAACAGCTTCTGGGCAGAGACCTTTGAGTCTGTCCACTGCTTCCCTCTCAGCTTCTTACCTTTGATGTAGACCCTGGGCAAAATATTTTGGAAGGGAGCAGCATGCAGCAAATCACAAACTTCTTCCTGGGACTGAGGCAGGAAGAAAGAAAGATAAAGTAAGTTAAAAAATACCCACAGGGGTTGAGTGTATGGCTCAGGGACCTGGGCAACACTACGACAATTCACGTCTATGGCATCTATTCAAATCCAACCCAGCTCAGTAATGACTTCAACGGTTTGAACCTAAATGAACTAAAATTGGAAGAAATACCTCTCAACCTAAGCCAGGAAGTTTCCTTAACTCAAGTAAGTTACTTCCTGCCTGTACAAGGCCAGAACTTTATTTTCCATCCCACTTACTAACACTGCAAGTAAGAGAAGATAAAGAGCATGGAGGTTTCAGTATCGTCTTATCCTGATGACTTCCTGTTGTTTATTTTTACAGAGAATGCCCAGGTGGAAATTACCCTTTGGCTTAGTTATTTTAGGATGTGCACATGTAAAATATACCAATGCATGGTTCTGTTGCAAATAGGTACATAATACGTTGATCTGAAATTATTTGGTTGCTCACATGGTGTTCTCAGCCAGTGCTATCAGACCAGAATCCCAGTGGTGTATGCACCGGGGAGAATAATACAGAAGTCCAGAGAGGAATAACACCATGAGATGCCACCTGAGAGAATGCATGCCGATGCACTTGAGAAAAAATAATCCCAAACACAGATGCACAAGGAGGAGAAACCTAGAAATAGGCAGGTGGAGACTGAGGAGCGATGGCTGACAATACATCGTATACGAGTCTGCAATGGGAAACAGCAGCAAGGAAACCAAAGCTGTTCAACACAGAGGCATTGCGTCACAACAAGGCATTACTTTGCTCCTACAAAAAAAGTCTAGTTCTAGGTCATGCTTTCAGTTCTGAGCTTACTGTAGAGATTTAGACACACTCGAAAGCAGGTCATGACAGAGCAGCAAAAGATATTTGGGGGCCGGATGGAATGACTCGGCTGGGTCTGTTTGGGATGCACGGGTGGATACCCTGCCTTCCAGCCAAGAGGGAGAGGACAGTGTAGCATGAAGCTGCAGGAGGCTGTACTGGCACATGGATGCTGGGATGAGAGCGAGTTTGTGGGAGTGCAGTTTGTGACACAGTGCTGGAGGGACAGGAACAGCCTGGGAGCCCTCCATGGGCAGAGAGATGCTGCCGCTGCCGGTGTGTGCCTATCACCTTGGTTATTTTGTTTGCAAAACACTATTTGTTCCTTGATGAGTGTTCTTTCACTGCTGTTTCCCTCTGGTAGAGTATTTTCACCATTTGCAGCCTGCATTCACCTGATAACCTGCCCCCAAATTAGTTGTTATTAAAAGATCTCCTTCCCAAGGCCCATTACCTATGAGTAAGAATTCTGTGTAGAAATTCAGTCCCAAGCAACCCCTCATTCCTCAAATTTAAACAGTAAGAAGGGGGTAGGATGGAGCAGACTGTGCATACTTCACTGGAGCAGCCTCTGCCAGCAAATACCACCAGCCTTAGATCATTCTGACAGCTATGAAGGTAACTTCACCATAAAAGCAATTGCTCCTGCTGCATAAGAGCTCCATTAGAGGGAAAATCTTGTTACGTGATGTCTCTACACATCTGACATCATCCAGTGAGTGAGAACTGGTGCCTGCTGCATGTAAGATGGCTTTATATTCTGAATCTATCTCTGTGTGGAAAAACTGGGGATCAGAAAGGGAGAGACTTTGGCTGGCACAGAAAGTGGGCAGATGTAGACTTTGATGGGCAGCCTTCCTAAAGGGCCCCCTAAATTCTCAACCATCTTCTTTTCCTTATTTTCTGCTATTCTAAAATGCCGGTATCCTGCTGATGTACAGCTCCTGGGACTGGAGAAACATTTTTGCATTGAAATGAAGGATTTCTAGAAGAAACCACCATGTGTCCCTTAAGTGTCTATTTAAAGAGGGGACGGAAAAGGCAAATGCAGTACATCCAGCATAAAATCCAACAGCAGAAAGCAGTGAGGAAGCCACAAAAGGAACAGAAACTGCCGGGATATAGCTGGCAACTCTGGTCATTATAGTAAAAAAAGCCAAGCTGCTAGGTGATATACATCTCTCTAGTTTTCTTAATCTTACACAAGTACTGCTCCTTGAATGTGTTTGATACATGATATCAGGAAGTAGAAGTCTCTACATTTTAGGTTAAAATGTAAAGGCAAGGGCAGAAATACCCATTTTGAGGACATGCTGAGATTCTCAGTTTTCCCTGTGCTCTATGGTTGCATAAAACTTGGAATCTTTGAACTTTCTTCTGTTTTTGCTCTGAACAAAACCATCTGGCTTTGCTTGGAAATCCCATCCTATACTAAGGAAGTCTTTCTGAAATATTTCTGGAAAAACTGAAACAACCCTGCCAAAACAATTATGACATGAAATATGCATTATTTCATGTACAATTGTGTTGTTGAACACTCCTCAGTCGGCTTTAGGCCAAACTGAGAGATAAATTAATTAGGAAGTAAATTTGTTGTGTGAAAAACTAGAAGCTAAGAAGACAAGTGGCACTCAGCCATAGGCTTTGCCCCATACCAGAAAGGGCATCACATGAGCTGAGAAGCTGAGACCTGTGCATGTACAACACAATTCTCCAGGGGGAAATGCCAGGTCACCGCTCCAGCTAAGTTTTCAGTGAAGATATGGCATAGGAAATCTATCATCAGCTTTTCTGAGCTTTCCTTCCTGTTGGATTGCTTTATCCTTATCACAATTAGAGTGATAGGGTGTTCTTATTGCACTGGCACCCCAAAAGAGCAGAGGGCTCAAATCTACTTCTCACTGTGCAAATATGTGTATAAAAAACCCATTGATCCCTGCCCCAAAGAGCTTACAATCTAGAAATAAGCCTCAGTTGGTTTTATTTCTGAGAAGGACAATCATGGGGTGGCTTTGGGTCCAAAAGTTAAATCTAGATCTTCCAGTATTCAGATTCTCCTTCAGCTGAGATACCAGTGACTAACCACCAGCACACACCATCCCCATGGACATGCCCACAGGCCCAAATAACACAGCCCCAGAGAGACCCTGAGCACATGAGAAGCTGGAAAGTAATATTTCCCAAACTCTTCTGCTGGAGAACCCACTTCCACTTATACTCTTGAGCTGGCCATTTCAAGTACGATCTGTTGGTGCAGGGGGTTTTGCCTTACCAAAGCCTGCTCGATAAGGAGGCAGAAGAGAATGGCATTGCCCACTTCTCTGAGGCTCTGGAACACGTCGGTCTTCAGCTCTGCATACTCAATGATGTCCTTCAGCTGATGGTGGAAAAACTCCAGGATTCCTTAAAAGACAAGGAAAGACAGTCAGAACAGCGAGAGCAGAATCACCCTCCGATAACTTGGATAAAAAGACAATCTGCCTGATATTTCCTTAATCACAAATTGCAGGCTGTAACCGCTAAATGGATAAACGGAGACTGGCTGTGGGGAAAACTGGCATGCAGTGTCTTATCCTGCTTTCAGTAACCCTTGGGAAATGGGGAGTAATTAATATGAAGTCCTTGGATTTCCTAATCAGAGGAAAAAAGAGATTCAAGACTGTAATGGATGTCCTGGTGCTGGCTCACGGATACCAGCCAGAGTTTCCCCATCCAGCTCAATGGCAGACTGCAGTCATGCTGCAAAAGAGCTTTGCATCAACTAAGTACAGCTTTTGAGAAATATCAGTGAACCCACAATAACAAGAGCATAGAAAATCCTGAAAACAAAACATAAGCTACCAGGAGACATTCCCTTATCAGTCAGCCTGTGTGTTCGAAGGGAAATTTCTAACAGGAGATTTCCTGGAAAAAAATCCTATGCTTTCCACTGTCAGTAGCAAAGCAGCTGTAAGTGTGTCTCAAGTGAGCCTGGCTGCACATTGCACTGGCATGTTATGTGCCAAACCTTGTTTAATTACTAGTGTGTCCTTGAGTAAATGCTGTACCAACACTTGGGTGAGCTCTTGCTCAAACCATTATGCATCTGTTTGTGGTACCCACCTGGAGACCCATATTCATGTCTTGGCAAGCGGCATATCTTGGGCATTACTTCGATCAGAGTCTTCACATACTGCAGGATGGTGCCTTGTAACTGTTGGAGACAAAGGGAGGTTAAACTAAAATGACAGATTCTCCCAGTGTTGGTTTGGAAAGAGGCTGGTTGTGGATGGGTCCACATCTCACAGCACAGGATGGAACTTCAGCTGGTGTCCAAGAAGAACTTGCTTAATTTGGATGTCACCCAAATATAAAATTCAGCCCAAGTGCATGGAGCTAGAGTGCTTTTACAGCTTCCTCCCAAATAATAAATCACAGCCGCAGGGTTTTTCAACTTCAAAATATAGCTTGCTGTGTTTGCACTGTTTGCAGCTGAAATCCAAACAAGGCTCAGCCTTAGATCCAGGTGGTCTTGTGCTCCTAACCCAAAAAGCATTTCACCAGAGCTGGTAAAGGAGTCATTCCCCAGCACAGGAAATGCTCCTTCCACCTGAGGAATGATCACTAGATACTCAGAGTTTAAAAAAAGAATTTCCATGTGTGTAGAACAAGTTTCTGATGTTTTGAACTCATATGGACAAGAGAAAATTGTCTTTCTTAGCTAAAAGTGCTTTCTGTCATTTGGAGTTATACACCTGCATCTGGTAGATGCATCATATGGGATTATGGACTAAACACTGTTTAGCCAAATGTAAAATCTTTGTCTTTGTACTGAATGCTGTTTAATCTTGCACAGCAGCTACAGCTTTTTCAAGGAAGTGACACAAATTACATCTTCAGTCACTACAGTGCTCTACAGTAGGGAAACTGGATATACGCTTGAGATTTTCAGTTTTACATTGTTTTGTTAGACAAGTTCAAAACTACGTTGTTGCAGTCAAAACAGAATTTAAATATTCATAATGAATGAAAATCATCTCTTTTTTGGTAGAAAAGCGCGATCTGAAAAATTATACTTTTTTGCACACTCCCTCTCTCCTTAACGCTCTGTATTGTTAGTGCCCTTAGGGAGCACACGGGATCATTTCCTTGCAGACATCAGATTTATCTTCTGAAAAAGAAGAGAGAACTAGAAAGCAGATTAGGCAATTGGCAGCCTGGCTTTGGAATACCTGATGGAAATGGAGAGTATGGCTTGAACAAAGACTCACCTATAGCAGGCATTTTCTTATAAAGACTCAAAAAGTTGGTTTCATGAGTTTTGCTGCCTGCTTTATACTCTCCTGCAGCTCTCCAGTGCTACAGGCTCTTGTGCTATTGCTGAGCACGAGCACATGTCTCGAAGGTCCCCCTACACTGCAGCAGAGGCAGTGCTGAGGGACCATGAGTGCCATGTCCCACCTGATCACTTCTCGGTGGCTTTCAGCAAGTAGTACACCTACTCCACCACCCCCAGATGTGGGTGGCTGATCACCCCACCATCCCATGGAAACCAGTGAGATTCCTCCACAACAGTGAAAATCACACCATTAATGTGTTTCAGAGTGGATCAAGGGACATGAAGGTGCTCAGGTGTGAACACCGTGAACCCTAAGCCCAGGCTGACTGTCCAACCTGCACCTCTCAAGGTCTCTTCATTGCCAGGGTTAGGCTTAGAATTACCAGACTCTTGACGATCTTCAACAGCTCTTCCATCACCACTGCAATCCCCTGATAGCCAAGAAGCCTGCAGATTGTCTTGAAATGAGGCGGCCCCACAAAATTGCGGTAGGAGCTATAGATGTGACTGTAGGCAATGTTGAGAGGCTGAAAAATTAAAAGCATAATGACAGTTAAGACAGGAGCATTTACCAGACCTGTAAGTAACTTTCATATCACAGTATTATGTTCCATCACTTCCAATAATTTTTGAGAGAGAAGGAGAAATAATAATACCCACGAGAATTCCCTTCTTCTACTTGTGGCAAAGACGAGATTGCTTTCCTTCCTATGTAGTCAAGTCATATTCTGATGTCAACACCCTGTCACATCACAAGGTATATTATCCTGCTATGTGGCAACACTGCTTTTATTTCCAAGGTAATTTACTCTCCCAATCAGGGATTTCAGTTCACTAGCCCTTTGTCTCTTCAAACCCAATTCTTCTGTACTAAACTGAAAAGCTTTATATACAGGTGACCAGACAGATTATTTTTCTATGGGCACTTGCTTTAAATTAGGCTTACTAAGAAAAGTAGGAACTGCAATATCTGAGCCTAAGGGCAGTTGGGAGAGACATGGAGAAGATCTTTTTCACATCCTGCAGAGCTCTACATCAGCCTCTGTACTTCAGAGACATGCCTGTGGGACTGTGAAAAACCCTGGTCTAGGGGGAATAGTACCTGGGGTTCTGGCCCCCACAAAATTTTTAGCAACAGAAAACAGGGTGATTTCCAGGAATGCGCTCTATCAGCGTAACCTTGGAAATGTGGAAATTGCTGCAATGTTTTGCACTGGAACATTTATAGGATCCATTTGGCGTGAGGGAAACAGAAGTAGGGGGAATTAATTCACTTGTGTGATCAGCAAAAATAGTACTGAAAATCAGATTTAGCTGAGGCACCGCATGCTGGGTTTGGGCTCCGCATTAGAAGTGTTGGGATCGTGACTCAGCCCAGCAGAGAAAGGCTGCAGTCCCTCCCCACAACATCTATAACAACTGCATCCTCAGTAAACAGCAAAAAAAGCATATTCTTGAAAAGACTCTGGCATGTAGTGCCCCTTCCAGCGAAACACAGATAAACTCCTGGCCCTTCCTTACTAAAAGATCTTTCTTAAACAAGGATAAGAAAAATTAAGCTGTATCCCCAATGCACTGTGCGAGGCTGACTTCGCTTCTTGTGCAAACGCTGTTCACCAGAGGCACACAGCATCCTCAGGAGCAGGGAGCTTGTGTCCCTGCAGATATCACTGACCCCACTCTCCAGGGATTCCCTTCCCTGCCAGTAACGGGGCCAAGGGAGCTTAGGGTGAGAGGAAGCAAGTGCTGAAGCAGCAGAAGAGGACAAAATGTTGCTTGTCATCCAACACCGCTGCTCCCAGCAATGGCAACAGAGCCAGCTGAAGGCTTCAGTTACCCTCCAATTCTGAGTCACTTCCTCGAGATTTACTTTAACACTTCATTTGAGTTACTAATGAGTTACAAAGTGAAGTCCTTTGCTAAGCGGCTGACAAGTATTTTCTTTTGCTCTCAGATACAGAATCTCACTGGGCTGATGTACTGATTGTGCTTTCATAGACTTGTCAGTTGCTTTAATCAATTAATTAATTGTCCCTCCCTTAATTTGTCCCTCCCTTTGTCCCTCCCTGCTGCTCTGGTCCACCAGCTTATTGCCTACTCTAATTCACAAATTCTCTTTGAAAGAGCTAGGGAAAGATGACACAGTTCAGAAGGCCCCTGCTTTTGGTGAAGTACAATTCCACCTCTTGGTCCTGGTAGGTGACAAAAACTCCTTTAATACTACTATGTAAAGAAAGGCTTCCTTGGAGGCCCGGTACTGCATTCATTCACAACGGGCATGAACTTTCTCTCCCTTCAAAACTAAACAAAAGGGCCCTGAGTAAGCACTTCCCAGAGTTAAAAAATTATTTAGGCAGATGAAAATCTACTTTCGAAGTTTCTTGGATGCCAGCTCCAGAAAGGCTTTTGAGCATCCTGCTTAGGTTTATGTCTCCATCCACCAAGTCTTTAAAAATCCATCTGGAAGAGGATGATCCAAAGCCGCGAGATATACACACTGATACATGTGAAAACCAGCAATACTTTGTTTTCAAAAATGTGTTTGCTTAAACACCAGGTGACGCCCGTCGGTAACATTTGCCAAATGTCCGACAGCATCATCTCAGAGGGAAGCCAGGGCCAGGCCCCAACACCTCCAGAAAGCACCTTGCTATGGGGTTGAGCCAGGCGGCCCCAAGATGGCTCCTTGCACCCCAAGACAGTCTTCTTCACCCTGCTGTTTCCCCACGGTTGGCTTACCCAGGCTAGAATATCCCCATTTCAGTGGGGTCATGAATCCAGGCTCATTTGTGGAAGCCTCTTTGCTGCTCACACAGCTGAGGAGCCAGGTCTTCAGTCTGTGCATATACCATGGTCCCCTGAGGTGGGCCACCATCACGTACCCAGATATGGAGCAACTGGTTGAATTTTCCCCATAACGGGGCCGATATTTTGCTGCACAGGCAGCACCTCGCAGCGCTCCCTCGCCTCTCAGCCTCTCCAGCCAGCTTTTCCCTCAAGTGGGGGTCCCGGCAATAGGTCTGATTGATTGGGAGAAGACACGTTTTAGGACGTGCACTGGGTGCAGATGAGGGGGATGATTCATCCCCGCCTGTCTGCAAGATGAGGTAGGTTCATCGAGCGCTCCGCAGAGCCACGCAGCGCATCAGCGGCAGCCTGGCGTCTAATAATAATACCCTGCCAGCAATTAAAAATATAACTCCATTTAAGGGTGAGGTACGCAGCTTGGGGTAAAGACTGTAGGATGTAAAAAAATGACACCAGCAGGTATTTTAAGACGAAACAGCTGAAGGCACAAGCTGGCTGTATGGCACGGCTTGCTCCCCCGTGCCGGGCAGCTGCTCCCACCCCTTCGGAGAGCAGGAGGAAAGCCCCCCATCTCGAGAGGTTTTGCTATTCTCAGGAGCAGCAGCTGCCAAAGACACTGTGGAGGTTTGCCCCACCTTTGATTTGGGGCCAAATAGGCAGGTTTGGGGGATGGGAGGCTGGGAGTGCAGGCAAGCTGGGGTTTGAAGCGCCAGGCAGAGTTCCCGGTGTCCCACCAAGCTCAGGTGTCCTCCCCTGCACCCAGGTCTCAGGGACAGCCATCCATAGGTGGGAGCTTTGGGATCTCATGAGGTTATGAGGGATGCTCCGGAACAGATTCAGCAGCAAATGAAGCAAAATAAAACCCAATTATCATTTCCATGTCTTTAAGCTTGTTGTTGGCCATCACTCAGGCCTGTCTGAGCTCACCCGAGGGAGGGCAGAAAGGGTTTTATCTGATAAAATAGATCAGAGAGAGAGATAATAGACAGATAATGCTTCCTGTGCCAGACCCCCCTTGGAAAAGTGAAGAGCTAATGAAAGAGGAATATATTTAGAGACAAAAAAGGACTTGCATACAGCCCAAGACTCTTCCAGGCTCCTGGCCAGCCTTCATTGTGACAGCTGAGATGGTGTCTGAGAAAATGAAAAACAACTCCGACCAGAATTGTCAGAGGAAGGTCTCTAATTGAAACAGCCTGAATATGGCCTGGTTCTTTCTTTTGCCATAAGCAACCTTCACTCTCCCTAATAAAGCTTTACCATCTTCATCTGTACTAGCTGGTTGCTAAGACTTTCCTCCCCAAAACCCCCCATGTTCCTTAGCTGGGATGGACACATGCAGCAGGGATGCTTATATACTGTATTGAGATGGTGTCAGTGTATATTCTGTGTGTAGAGGCTGTGTCAGTATATATTCTCTGTGTCTGCATATATTCTCTGTCTCAGCATAATGCTTTGCCGTACCGACTACCGGTTTTCAGGGACTATATACACTGCTGTTATGTACAGCAAACGATGGCCGTGGCTGGCCAGGTAGCAAAGCCCAGGGGGGGCAGCTGGAGGGGATCAGCAGTGCCCACGGCTTTGTGCCCTCGCTGCAGACCCAGCAGCAGAGATCAGAAGCAGAGATCAGAGCAGCTCCATCCCGTTCACACGCCGTACTATTTTTACAAGCGCCGGCAGCACGCACCGTCCTTCAGGTTACACCTGCCTGCATGCTCGTTAAAAAAAGAAGGGGGGGTGGGAAAGGCAAATTCAACCAGGGGAGGGAAGCAGTGCAGACCCTGGGTCCAGCAGTGCCAAGAAAACCAGGAGCACTCACGAAAATACATAAATGAAGCTCAATCTAAAGCATTTACAGCACTAAGAGCGGTTAATGAGCAGTAAGTAGTGTGTTGCTGGTAATTTTGCAGCTTCTTTGTCGGAGACTTGGCAACCTGCTGTGTTTTATAAAGTCACTGAATGGCAGAAAATGGCTGTTTCTGCTGGCTACTGGAGCACGCCCACGGTTTGCACCCCACAGCGGGGAGTGAGGGGTCCCAGGCAGGGCCACAGCCAGGTCCACTTGCAGATATGGGGAACGGCGGTGCTGGAGAAGCCCTGGCATTGGCATGGTTTTGGCATCTTATCCCGGGAAATGACAGCTCATCACCAGGCTAAACTGGTCCAAGCTTGATTTTGGGAGCAGGTAACACCAACACCGCTGAAAGCTTTGCTGCAGTTTCCTTTGAGCTGGCGGGTTAATCACTGCATGGAGAAAGGTCAGCAGGACCCTAATCCAGCTATTCCTCTTTTCCTCAGTTTCCTCCTACACATCTTATTTGTGAACAGCTGAAATTTAATTTCAAGGCAACTGTGAACACCGTTAACAACCCAAACACCGTAAAAAAAGCAGTTCTCTCATGAAAACATTACCACCTTGTGCAACCCACCTTTCTGAAGCACGGATTTGTATCCAAGGCTCTCTCCCTGCAGGCAAGGATGCACTTTACTCAGCATGGGACCAGCTAAGAGCTCTCTATCCCCCTGCTCTTGTAAGCAGGACCGAGACATGTAAGCAGCACGAAGCCACCTGGGAGCACTTTCATTTCCATCCCTGCCCATAATTATTTTAATTTCTGCTCCCAGTTTTCAGCTCGCTGGCAGCTGCAGCTCACTTACTGAGACGGGAGAGAATACGGATCTTGGTAGACAAACCCAAACCACCCAGAAATGCAAAATATAAACCAAAAGCAACGGTCACACATACTCCCCAGGCTTATAATAGCCTCTCCTGATGAAATTTGCATCTGATCGCTATTGATATTTAGAAGATCTTCAAAATGGTGCAAGCACCTTTCCAGCAACAGCACGGAACGAGTAACCCCAGACCCAGAATTAGATTCTTCTGGGAAAGTTCCTCTCTCAAACCATTTTGGCTTCAGCAGTGAGTCACTTGTTCAGAGCTTCTCCTTACCAGTCCCAGTGCCACATCTGTCCCCAGTGCCACTTCTGTCCTGTTCTGGCCACAGATTTGGGCTGCTCCCCTGAAGGGTGCTGGTGCTGGCTTTACCCTCACACCAGAGAGACAGGGGACACCCCGAGTTGCCTGTAAGGCAGGGGCATTCAAAGAAGAGCCTGTCTTAATCCTATGGGAGTTCAGCAGAGGATTGAGGTCTTTGAAAACCCAATTCCTACTCCTACCACACAGCTTGGAAAAAATTTTTTAAAAGCCGATGGACATTGCTGTGGCATCAGGGATGGAAATCTACTGCTCACTGGCTTTTGCTTAAATCAGTAGCTTAAATGTGCAAGAGATCAGAGAATTAGAGACAAAGCCCCTGAGTGCTAAACTATCAATGGGTACCACAGGCTAGGACCCTGGATTTCACACCACATGCAAAGTGTCTCTAAGCCCAGACCCTGCTGGGGGATAGTGATGGTCTTGATGGGAGGCTGTGGACAGAGGGGAAAAAAAAAAACAAACCCCAAACAACCCAGCAAACAAAACTACCTGGCTTGTTTTTTCCACCTCAGAGACACATCATTCTCCCAGGCAAAAGCTTTTAGGGATAGCATTCCCAAATCACCCGAAGATGCCTGCCCACCCTTTCTTATTGGTTGCTATGGTGAGAGATGACGGAGCCCCAGACGGGTATAATAGGAGGCAGCACACGGTGAAGGGATTTCGCAGAGGCAGGAGGGAGGCGAGCGGTGGGAAGAGGGGAAGGCACTGCCCGCCTGTGGCCACCCTGCTCACCGGCACCGACGGGCCACCAACGGGCCACTGCCAACCTGCCTTGGGAGGTAAGAGACTGCTCTGGGAGGGCTCAGCGATGGGGGTGTGTGCTGTTCTGCTCTTCACGTAAGAACATGTAAAACCAGTCGTTAAGATGAGCTGATTCTTGAGTGAATGAAAGGAATGATTAAAAGAGAGAGGAAGATGGAAAAAAAGAAAGGGGTTCTCTTGCATGCAGCTCCTGCTCTGAGCGCTCGGCCAGCTGGGACAGATAACCCTGCAATGAAGCAGAATGCACTTTGGAGATCTAAAGAAATGACGTACTGAAGTGATTTGTGGCTGTTGCTAAAGAGTAATTTGTTAGCAATCAGTGTCTTTTGTCTGGGGGAAAGCTTTGAACTTATTATTCATATATTTGTATTTCCCTAAAGGCATTGATTGTATATATCACCAACTTTCAGAGTTCACATTTAATATCCTCATATTACAGTGTGAGATGCTCCAAGAACAGAAGGAGTTTATACTCTATTAAGCAACAAGTAAGGTACAGAAAATGCAGTAACAACTTAATCCAGTGAATTAGGCATTATGCAGCTTTTAAAATGGCATTCAGGTGTAAAATCAAAATATCTATTGGCAGTTTCACAAGCTGGAGTTAATTTAATGATCAGCTTATGTTAATCACACTTGCAGTATCCTTTCTATTCCATGGGAAACAAAAAAGCTAAAAAAGCTTCCTATATAGAAAAGTAGTCAGAAAGAAGAGATTTTTTTAAAGATCCAACTAGAGCATAAATTAAGCCCAATGTCAGAGTTGGTTTTTTTGAGCTATGAAGCAGGGTGATACAGTAATCTGGGCACCAGCAGGATTCATCTTCTGTAATTTTAGCCACTAGGACCTAGTGTCTAATCTCAGCTAGCCAGGCATAGTTCCGGCACCAATCGAAGGGCCAGTAAAGCTGGTGGAAAGACTTTGTGATGTCTTGAGCCTGTAGAGGAATCAGCCTCTCCTTGCATCTGGTTTCAGGGACACAATGAACATCGAAGTGCACAACATCACTTACACCAGCGCCACCGTCTCCTGGGCCATGAACAACCCCTGTCCAGAGAACTACTACCATGTCATGTACCGCCCCAACTGGAACAGTGTCTTTGCTGGCTATTTACGCCAAAACTTCCATCGTGAGGAGCGAGTTCCTCACCCCCTCAGCTCCCTCGTCCTCCACCAACTGACACCATCCACCATCTACGTCCTCTGCATCACCTGCAAGAACTCTTACCCCTCCAGCAACCACTGCACCACCTTCCACACTCTGAACAAACCTCCCCTGGTTTTCGGCGGCTCTAAGCATGAACCTACCACCTCCATGTGGATGGTTAGCAGCCTGTTGCTCCTCTGCTTCATTGCTCTCCTGGCTTATGGCTGCCTGCAGTTCTGGTCTGCACAGTGCCACCGGGCTGCGAGGCTGAAGCACCCTGATGCCAGCCCCGAAGAAGCAGGAGAAGAGAGCAGCTCACCAGAAGGGCCCCTGAATGATGGACTAAGAGAAGAGCTTCTGGAAGTCCCCATGACCACTGTGCTAATGAGGAGCTCCAGTTTCACGAGGGAGAGTCCATACAGTTCCCCCCACTGCTTTTTCTCCTATAAAACCAGCGATGATAAAAGGGCCATCTTGCCACAGCATGGCCTTCAATGAGAGCAAAACAAAGGCAGACCCTGCTTAGAGGTCTGGTTCGTGCTATCCTTTCCCAGCCCTTGCCAACAGGACTGTCTGTGTGTCCATGGGGGCTGTTCGTCCCAGGGTAGAACATGAGGTGGGGACACTGGTCACAGGGAGAAAGGTTTTTGTCAAGTGACAAAAATATTCTCAGTTGCTGGGTTTTTTTTTTAAAAAGAACCCAAGCCAGCTCTCTGGGAACAGCCAGGCTCGGCTGACTGTAGTGTCATTAGCTAATTTGCATCAGTGCTGTAAGTTCACTTTGGAGTCATAAATCAACATGCACAAGAAATAAACTCCACTCAGGCAGTTTCACACTTGAACATCACACTCCAAGCCCTCATAACGCCTGTACAAACAGTCATCACAGCTGACAAGAGATTTTTGTCAGTGTTAAGTAGTCTATGTTTACACACACAAGTATTTTAGTAATACCCATTTTGAACTACAATGGGATTCCTGAAGCAGCACCTTCCTTGGGAAGGAACTCCAACTCGCTCTCTCTTCGTGTTTAGATCGATGTGACTTGGTCTTGGCACCAACTCCAAGCACAGAGCAGTGTCAGCATCTCCTGACATAGGCACGTTATGGAGAAGAATATGGGAAAGCAATAGCAAAAGCACACTGAATCTGCTTCTCGCATGGCTTTTTGGTTTTACATGGCAATGTGACCCTGAACATTTGCACCCGCCATTCCGTTAATGAACTAGTTCTTACGTTTCTTTCTTCCTAAATAAATACTTCCAACATCCACCCCTTCTGGCTGTCGTGGCTCATTTACTGACCTT